>JAFIDM010016114.1:0-20854 GCA_023159025.1 Thereuonema tuberculata
TATTTAAACAAAACATACTTTTAATATATTATTCCACTTCAGTAATAAGGATTGTATTAAAATTTATTTCATAATCAGGCCTATTTCTGGCAAGTTGATACCTATTTCATTTAAAAATTTAATACTCAAAGAACAACTAAAATTCATTTGTTGTTTACTCATTAAATATTTATCACAGTTTATTAATTGTTATTTTTGCAATATTCAGCTGGTTTAATTTAAAAAATATATTTTTTCCTAATCTCCATGGAAGCGAACGTAACCTCCATGGTTGGCAAAATTGTAAACCATTTTTTTCTGGTAAAATATTTATTCTTGACCTCTACAAAGGGTGGACATGTATTTAGTTTGTTATTGTTCATTTAAAAAAAATATTAATAATTATTTTTCTCTAGATTTTTTTTTTCTTGTACGGAAATTCCACTTAATTTCAGAATGACCCTAGAACATTTTTGAAGGGAACAAGTTCTCATTATTTGTACTCAATATTGAGAATTTTTTTTATTTTATTTTGTAATATTAAGTATATTTATTTGTAATTGTATATATTAGGCCTATTTGTAGTTTGTTTGTCATTAAGTTTATTTCATTCGACATAATTTAATTAGGTTCATATTCCGTGAATACCCCCTTTTTTTTTGCATCCTGGTGTTTTTTAAATAAATAAATAAATAAATATACGACTAATTTTTCTTCTGGTGTAACAGCATTTCTCATGATGGTGTTCTGACGGGTATACTATTTCTTAGTATATAAATATATATTTTTAATGTGTAAGTGCTGAAAGGTTTAATATGTGTCAATATGTTCAGCTAAATTAAATTGAAACGCTTACATCAAGATGTTCCATGAGTAATTTAGAAACTTTTACAATATTTTTGTTTATTATATCATATATTAATAGTCTTAATTATTTTAAAACTGTTGCTACTATAGATTTCCCAATTTATCTGACTAAATAATTTTCCAAAGTATATAATTATATTCATCTGTTCTAAAGCCTAAACTATATTTCATCTCTGGAATTTCAAAACATGTCAGCCAGCATAATCTAGTATCTGTATTGGAATTATAATTCTCTTTAATCTTTTTTATATTTATAAAATTTTTAAAAAATTATATTGTATATAAATTTTTATTCCATGTTCATGATTCTATAATTAGCTCTCATTTTTAATTAAGTTTTGCAGTTTGATCTTTGTAATTTATGTAAATACTGTATTATTAAAATTTTTATTATGCTATTACTGTTTAGACTATTATTGCAAGACTATTATTGCAAGAGTTAACATGAAATTTGAAATGAAAGTTTATCTGTTTTTTGTTTTTAGTTTTTAATTATCATAGTCTCTAAAGCCCATTTTGAAATATTTATATCTTGTTGAAGATACATGAAAGCAAGGTTCTGATCTTGTTTATTGCTAAGAAGTAAATCATCACATAAATAAAAATCTTTCAATTTTTTATTGAATCACAAGAAAAGTTTATGTATAAAATAAAAAATATCAAGCAGTTTATCGAATAATGCAGGGGACATACGGCAAAAATTTTTAAAAATTTGACGCCATCTTCTTTGATATGTGGATATAGCGAATAAAATAAACTTGATTCCTTTTTTTCTTTTATACTTGGATGAACCCAAAATCGACATTACTTTTTTTCTTACTTCTAATCAATTAGGCATACGCGAGCGCTGCAATTTCTTCCGTGTCCATGCTTCAACTAAAAATAATTAAAATCTCGGGTCGCGATTAAAATCGCGAGTCAAATCATGATTGAAATTGCATCGTGTGACGCCTGCAATCGCTACAGCCGGAGGGGTCGCGACTCGAATCGCGCGACTGAAATCGCCTCGTGTGACCGAGCCCCAAGAAGGCAACCGATAATCTGCCCGCGTTCGGGTAGGGCACTCAAGCAGCGGGGGGTGAAGGGCGGGGCATTGTGGTGCGGGCGGAGGGGCGACGCTAAGGGCACGTGGCGCGTTTGATGCCCTTCCGTCCCCTAACCCCTTGAATCACAGATATTTGTTGTTCAATTGAACTGTTAAAATATAAGAAAACATCTTGCTTTCTTATCAAACTTCAGTTTTTTGAACTTTTGTTTTGGAAGTACCTACAAATAAGACATTTTATAATACAGACCTGCACCCCCCTTTATGGAGTGTTGAAGGGTGAAAGTTTTTCGTTATTTGTATGCAAATCTCAGCCTTCATACCAAATTTCAGCTTTCCAGGACTTCAGGAAGTACCCTAGAGGTTTTCATGATCATGAGTCAGTCATTCAGTGAGTGAATCAGTGACGAAATCGACGTATTCTAGGTATTAACAAAATTCAAAGTATAAAAGCTAGATAAATGAAACTTAGCATATTTCATTAGTCTGCTAACTGCATCTTATACTGAAAATTTGAGCTCTCTAGTATTATCCAGGCCGAATCTATGAGGGTTCAATAATACATAACCAGACCCCCCTGTATGAGGGGTTGGAGGGTGAAAATTACAGATTTCTTAATTTTGTTGTTGTTTGTGTGCTAATCCTAGCCTGCATACCAAATTTCTGCTTTCTAGGACTTCAGGATGTACCCTAGAGGTTTTGATGATCACGAGTCAGTCAGTGAGTGAATCAATGACGAAATCGACGTATTTTAGATATTAATAAAATCCAACGTATAAAAGCTAGATATATGAAACTTAGCGTATTTCATTAGTCTGCTAACTATATCTTATCCTGAAAATTTGAGCTCTCTAGTATTATCCAAGTCGAAGCTATGAGGGTTCGAAAATATGACAAAATGCTTCGAGAAAAGATACGTTAGTGCCCTACTTCCTGCCATCGGCTCGTCTTGGCGGGGCCACTACCGTGTCCCCAGATCTGGTTACTTATCCTCAAACAACATGATATTTGTTAGTGCTCCGAGCATGACGCGGATTTCGTATTTGTTTCCTTAGAAAGCCTGATTACTGTTCTTTTTGGAACAATATAAATATTTTGCTCGAAATTGCTCCTTTATTTTTAAAAAATATTTTGAGAGGCTGTGTCGAGTCAGATGTTACTTTGGTACAGTTTTTATTATTTTATTATTTTTAGGTTCAAGTTCTCACACAATGTTTGTGACATGAAAAGAGCTTGTTAGCATTTTGCAAAGATGTGAGAGCACAGACATTTGAAAAAAAAAATGGATTAATAATATTGATGAAATGATCAGCAGAAAAGTTCAGCCTGGGAATTTGGAGTTCGGCTTGTCGGTATTACACGGATGGATTCGCATGTTTGAATACCTTCTGCATCTTGCGTATAAATTGCCAATCAAGAAGTGGCAGGCTCGAGGAAGCGACAGACATTATGGCTGCTAACAAATCCAGAATTCAAAAGGAATTTAGGGAAAAATGTGGATTAATTGTTGACACTCCTAAGCCAGCATTTGGCAACACTGCGAGGAGATTTTTTAAAAATGCTGAGTTAGCAAAACTTAGTTCATAATTGAAATAATGACCTTTATTTAAATCTATTGATAATAGTACTAAGTAAGTAGTAGTAATAATAAACCTAATCTTACATCTAAAATTAATCTAAAAATAGGCAAAATTATTCATAAAAATATACCTAATGTTAACCTTATGATTGGACAAATGTAATAAAGTATATGATTTGCTATAATTGGATTAATAATTTCTTTAGTAAATAACTTAATAGCATCTGAAAAAGGCTGCAAATCTTCTAACATGTTGGGCCCCTTACGAATTTTAATGTAACCTAAGGCCACCCGTTCTAACAAAGTTAAAAAAGCTACCCCTACTAGTACACATACAACCAAAAATAAATAAGAAATAAATAATAAAAAAGCATTTATCACTCCGAAGATAAGTTATTTAAGCTACTGTGTTCGTACCCCATTGATAGGTTCTCCTTCTTTCTATAAGCCTTAACCTAAATTTCTTTTGAATTGCAGTCAAATATTTTAAAATAAACTATAAAGCCTGACAAGAGAATATCTTCATAAATAAATTTACAATTTACCGCCTTCATCAGCCATCTTATCCATTATCATAATACTTATAAATATAATTTTTATTTCAATCTTATCTTCAGTGGTTATATTTGCAGCAGTAATTTTATCAAAAAAAAATTTCTCAGACCGAGAAAAATCTTCACGATTTGAGTGTGGATTTGATCCTAAAAACTCTGCACGCATACCTTTCTCTTTACGATTTTTTCTTATTGCCATCATTTTCTTAATTTTTGATGTTGAAATTACACTACTTCCTCTAACTATTATTTTAACATTTTCCCAATCAATTTTTACTTTCCTTACCTCATCTATCTTTATTATTGCTTTAATTTTAGGTTTATATTATGAGTGGGTAAAAGGAGCTTTAGAATGAAAATCTTTTACTAGGAGTCACCTGGACGCTTCATTGTTAATGAAGAACTTACAATTTATTTATCTATTAATGCTTAAAGTTGACCAATATCCTCAACTTCACAAATTGAAATTTTTTTTAAACTATTTAAGCATCATAAAATAAAATCAATTTTTAAAACTAAACTATTTAAAGGTATTCAATGAAGGAACAATAATAAATAATCACGAATTTTAATTCCCTTAAATCCATAAAATACTATAACCTTACCGTACTGAGTTAATGAAAAAAGATATAATCTATATGCAGCACTAAAAAAAAAGATAAAAAAATTAGCCCCCAAAAAGTTATTTTACATCAAAAAATTATTCTTCTTAGTAAACAAATTTCTCCTAGTAAATTTATGCTTGGATGCGCAGCTATATTTCTCACACACAATAAAAAAATCCTAAAGACAAATTAGGAAAAATAGTTATTAGTCCCTTACTTACAATCAGACTTCGTCTTTCCAACCGCTCATAAATAATATTCAAAAGACAGAATATTCCAGACGAACATAATCCATGAGCCACTATTATAACCAATCTTTCTACAAACCACCAAACTGAAGATGTCATAATTCCTCCTAACACTATCCCTATATGAGCCACAGAAGAATAAGCAATTAAAGATTTAATATCCCACTGTCGTTAATATATGAATCTTACATAAATACCTCCTACCAGTCTTAAACCAATAAAAATTCATCTTGTTCTAATAAACTTTCTTAAAATAATTTGATTTATTCAAAGTAAACCATATCCTCCTATTTTTAGTAAAATTCCCGCTAAAACTATTGAACCCGCAATTGGAGCTTCAACATGAGCTTTAGGTAACCGTAAATGAACCAGATATATAGGTATTTTTACAAGAACTGTGTTGTGTAAATAGATTTAAAAAGGCAATTATTTCAACGGAATACGTTCATCATAGTAACCGACTGTTAAACAACAATCAATGACCGAGAGGATCAAGCGAAGCTTCTTGGTTAACGACCGATTGTTAAAGTAACAAAGATACGAGTTTACGTGGATGTTATAGCAGAGTGATTGTATGGACTCCACCATATTGAGAATGTCGTTCCGATTCGGTGAGGATGCTCCGATTCGAAGATAATTTGATGTCATGATGATTTCGGGTCTCTGGATTATCAAGGATTTATAAAAGGACATGCCGTTTTATTCGATTGAAGTTTCAGTGTTATATTCCGAATAATTCCGATGATTTACTCAAAGTTTAAAGTAAAGATTTCAACTTTGAAAGTTATTAACCCTCTTTTCCAATGTACACTCAAGGATAAAAAATTTAGCGCACCAAGAAGGAGTCGTCAAAATGAAACGAAAATTTACATACGTAACGACTACTTTGATATAAGTAAATGATTAGAAAATCAAAGAAAAAGGATAATTTATTTCAGAGAAAAAGGCAAAAGAACGGAGGAGTTAATACTCCGTTGGACCCCCTCTAGCGCGAATGCACGATGCGATACGATCGGGCATTGAGTCATACAAGTTCTGTATGATGTCTTGAGACATTTCGTTCCATATTTGCTGTAACCTTGCCTCTAGTTCGTTCAAACTCGTGGGATGCCCAACTCGTCGTCCCAAATGATCCCGGATATGCTCGATTGGAGACAAATCTGGGGATCGGGCAGGCCACGGAAGGGTAGTAACAGTGCGGAGACAGTCTTGTGATACCCTTGCCGTATGAGGCCGAGCATTGTCTTGTTGAAAAATGGCTTCTGGGAGCCATTGCATGAGTGGCAACATATGTGGTTGCAGGATTTCATGAACATACCGCTGGGCTGTCATGGTGCCACGGAACAATACTAGGGGTGACCGTGTATTGTAGGCAATGGCACCCCATACCATCACACCAGCTGTGGGAGCGGTTTGTCGCTGTACAGCAAAGGCAGGATTGAAGCGTTCACTACGGGCTCTCCACACACGAACACGATTGTCATCCTGCCGAGATTGAATCTGGATTCGTCGCTAAAGACGACCTGGTTCCACTCCGCTGCAGTCCAGTTTCCTCGTGCGCGGCAAAACTCCAAACGGAGGCGTCGATAGGTAGGCGTCAAGGGCAGCACACGTAATGGGCGCCGCGATACCAACTGTCCTTCAGCCAGGCGCCTTCGTATGGTTCGAGAAGACACAGCGGCCCCTAGTGAAGGTGCTACCTGTGCCTTGATGGCGGCCGATTAAGCAGTTGGCTGTACGCGTGCATTTCTGACTATATGGTGGTCTTCTCGACGACTGGTCTGTCGAGGGTGTCCTGAGCCTGGTCTTCGTGTACATGACATCTCTCGGGTCCACTGGTCCCAAAAATCTCCTCACAACACAATCAGAGCGGCCTAATTGACGAGCTACTCGCCTAGCTGACCATCCAGCTTCCATCATCTCGACGATTCTCCCTCTCTCAAACTGTGACAACTGCGTATACTGTCTTCGAACACGGCGTAATGGCATGTCTACCTCAGCTCTTCCTTTGTAAATGATTCAGCACACTCAAACAAGCTTTGGTTACCTGTTTTATACTCCACAGAGTACGATGTTCAACGCCCTCTACCGGCTATACGTAATGCGCAATCACTCTGCATTTCTAATCATTTGCATATCTCCCCGACATGTGCCTTCATTGCAAGTTTCGTTACGATCCCGCAGTTATTTCTTGGTGCGCTAATTTTTTTGTCCATGAGTATATTTCCAGGACTTTAATGTTGCTTGGCAACCAACGTTCGAAGAGTTTAGATCCAAAGAAGAATATTCTATAATGTTTAGAATCTACTTACTTTACTGGGAAATAATGTAAGTTATTTATTTTTTCATTAATAGTTGCGGTGCCACGTTTATGAAGATAGAAGTCAAATCATTAAAGGGTTAAAGTTGTTAAAGTTTAACAGAGCAATAAAAGTAGCGAAAATTAATCCACTATATAAAGACTGTAAAGATAAAATATTAGTCGTGAAAATTAAGATAGGACTAAAGATTTATCTTGGATCCAGAAGTAGTAAAGATTAAAGAATCATCAAAAGACTTCAAAGATTTCAATTGATAAAGATGTTAATCGAGGACTGCTTGATGAATAAATAAAGATTAAAGCTTTAAAGGTTCATAGTAAAAGTTTATCAAGGATATAAGACTGTTTTCTGTTCGAAAATTCTATTCTTAGAAGATAAGATTAATAAAGATATTATGAAAGGTTAAAAGTTAACTGTAGCTGTTCAAGTTAAAGACATTAAAGTATTTCGGACGAAAAGCTCAAAGCTAGGTTCAAGAGTGAAGTCCAATATAAAGTAGTTCGAATGAAAAGATTAATGTAAAGTTAAAGAACAAAGAAAATAGCAAAGTGCTAAAGAACTCTTAGTCTAAATAAATATTAACGAATGGACATTTTGAGTTAATATTTAAATGTGTTAAACAAAGGATATGAGCCCCAGCAAAGTATTTGGTCTGGAAACGGATTATCTCCGTCAAAGAAATAAAATGTTATTTTGTTTTTATCCTTGCGTCTAAGTATATTTATCAACTCTGCTTGTATTTTTTTCAGTTAAGTGTTAAGTACACGTTTAAATAAGATTTATCTCCAATACCAAGAATAAATCCACAAAATGCTATAATAGAAAAAACATAAATAATTATTCTAACATTTATTTTTATATTAGTTAAAACCATCTTCCTAACTCCTCATAATAGTACCTCAAACAAATCAATAAAGGTAAACAAGCCATTAACGTGTAAAATATTAAATAAACTCCAGCTTGTACATGCTCAGGTTGCTACCGTCATCCAAGAATTATTAAAAATGTAGGAATTAATCTAATTTCAAACCAAATATTAAAAGATAATAAATCTATTCTACAGAACGTCATAAATAAAGAAATTAACAGAAATAAATTCACAACACCAAATTCTTTTCTTCCATGAGAGTCCTGCTTCACCTTATACGTAGACAAAACCATTAATTGTAAAATTCAAAAAGTTGAAGTTAACAAAGTTATTGATATTGAATCGCCTCCTATAAAACAACTCAATCAAGAATAACTAGTTCTTTCAAAATATAACATAAATATTCTAATAAAAACATAAATCATAATTCATACAAAAGAACTCATTCATCTCATATAAACTAAAGAAGTAAGAAACAATAATCTTAAAGAAACTACTAATATTATCATTAGTTTTAATAGTTTAAATAAAACATAGATTTTGTAAATCAAAATTAGAATTTCTTTAAAACAGAAGAAAAAACTTATCATTAACTTCCAAAGCCAATATTTTATATTAAACTATCTTCTGAACGATTATAGGAAAAACACATCACTATTTAAAATTATTTATGGATCTTTAATTGATCTCCCTTTTCCATCCAATATCTCCTCCTGATGAAATTTTGGTTCATTACTAGGAGCATGCTTAGGGACTCAATTAGTTACAGGTTTATTTCTAGTAATACATTATAAAAGTGATATTAATTTAGATTTTTAAGCCATTGATCATATTGGTCGAGATGTTAATAATGGTTGAATCCTCCAATTTATTCATGCAAATGGAGCGAGCCTCTTTCTTTTTTATTTGCCTTTACCTTCACATTGGTCATGGTATTTATTATGGTTCATTCAATTTACATTATACATGAAATGCAGGAGTAATTCTATTTCTTGTCACCATAAGAACAGCCTTCATAGGATTCGTATTGCCATGAGGTCAAATATCTTTCTGAGGTGCCACAGTAATTACCAACTTACTATCTGCAGTACCATACATTGGTTCCACTTTAGTTCAATGATCAGATTTAGTTCAATGATCAAAGATTTTATATCAATGATCAGGTCGAAACTGATTGCGATAATTCGCTTTTTACTTAAACGTAGATAGGGATTATCAATTTTTGCTTGCAAAGCAAACTTTATTATTGAAATATATGTTTATCTTATCCTTTAGAGACCTATTAATTGGAAGTTAACAATACTTTGTATAATAATAATATAGCCTCCTCATCAATAAATTGATGTAAATAGGAAAAGTCAGACTACATCAACAAAATGTCAGTATCAAGCAGCTGCTTCAAATCCAAAGTGGTGAATAGGTGAAAGATGTTTAAGATTATGGCGAATAAGAATTATAATAAGGAAAGTAGTACCAATAATTACCTGTAAACCATGAAAGCCTATTGCTATAAAAAATGTTGATCCGAGCGCAGCGTCTAAAATAGAGAAGGGAGCTTCATAATACTTAAAAGCTTGAAGTGCTGTAAAATGTAAGCCTCAGATTACGGTTAAAATTAAACCTTTATTTGTTTGTGAAAAGTTAATATTAATAAGACTATGATGAGCTCATGTAACTGTAACTCCTGAAGCTAAAAGAATAGCGGAATTGAAAAGGGGAATTTGAAATGGGTTATATGGGACAATACTAACAGGAGGTCATTTTATACCAATTTCAATAGTAGGTGCTAGCCTTCTATGAAAAAAGGCTCAAAAAAATGATACAAAAAAGAAAATTTCAGAAACATTAAATTAGGTTATTCCTCATTTTAGTCCTTTAGTACTATTGAAGTATGCGCTCCTTGAAGAGTTCCTTCTCGAGAAATATCTCGTCATCATTGATATATAGTTAGGATAGCAGTAATAAGTAATAGAACACGTAGTTAGAACACGAATAATATTCAAAATATTTCATCAATGAGTCATCCAACTTTTCATGCTTCTTGCCCCACTATGCAATGTGAAGATTTAAATTTAATTTTAAGTTTGACACTAGCGGGCCGCGGTTGTGCACCACTGGTCTATAGACTCTATACCATCAGTTACATAGAGATCTATCGGAAACGTTCAGAAGAACAAGCAATGTAAATTACATATATCTTTTTAACTAATTCAAATTATAGATTAAAATTACTTGTTATGCTGTTAAGGTTTACCTGTTAAAACATTATGACTCTCCAACAACATTGGTATCAATAAATGTCAGTGAGTTTTTGGTCGAAAAAAGTAAAAGCATCTAAGATTCCTCAGCGTTTATTAGATGTCTACTTAGAGATCCATCATCTGACGAATTTATGAATTTAATGTAGATATCCTACTGAATATAACTTATCTTTTAGAAATTTCAAACTGTTGTTTCTGGAACTTTTAACCCGAGTTACCTTCAATACACGAAACTGTTTTCTTCATTGTTCGGTCAACTTTCTCTTGATTTTTCTATTCTTTAAATAACGTATTTTCATTTTCTTCCAGAAATGTCAAAGAAAATTATTATTGTCGCTCTGATTATATGTTCATTGGTCGAAGACTTCATCGTCCTAGATATCCACAGAGAGAATCAAACGATTCCAGTCCTAATTCCGATGACTGATAATTACAAGATATTCTGGACTTTTAAATAAAAATAAAATAATATTGAAAAATCAATTCTTGAAGAATTGGAAATCTACCTTCCTTTAAACTTTGCATTTCTTCTTTTTTAAAATTCTGAAATGCATCTTCAAGCACTAGTTTCCCTAAGAATCATTCAAAGCTGTATGAATCTAGAAACAAATCTTCAAGGAATTCACTGAACATAATTCACTAAAACTAATACGGGTTTAATTCGTAATTAATAATAATCATCAACTAATAGGGGTGTGCGGTCATAAGTGTATTAATTCGTTACATATTTCATTACTAGCTGATCATTTTAACTTGATACCACTGGATGTTGGCCTATTTTTCGGAGAATGGACAAGATGGCCGCGTTGACATTGATTTTCCAGATGGTCAACAATGGATCTTCGTGTGAACATGAATTTAAAAATTTTAGATTTAACTAGCAATTTGAAAATTATTGAATTAAATGTTGAGCATTGCAGATAAGCTTTTTAAAAAATGGTCTTGCATAATCTTTTACTAGAAAAACTAACCCTCATCTGGCTACCTGCGATCTTTAGAAAACTGTAGGCAGACGGGTTGCGATTCGCTTGTAGCGCTCCTAGTCTATTAACAGCCGCTTAACACATAACCCTTCCAGATGGCCAAGGTAAACGATTTAAGAAAAAAAAGCCAAAAAAAAAATTATATTATGTTTCTTTATTACATCTCTCCTACATCCATCTTTCAGCCTTTCCAGAAAAAATTAAAATTAAACAAACTGGCACTCAACCTTTCGGGAATGAATTATGACCATTCATTCACGCATCCATTTTCACGTGGTGTTAACATAACGAAATTGAACATTTGACTGGTGTTTAAAGAAAAAAAAACAAACATAACTAATGTACTCTTCCGTGGGACCTGAAGTAGTAAATGGGTACTGACCAATGTATCCTTGCGAATAAGCTGATTGGTGGTACCGTATTCTAAAGTTTAACTGCTGATTATTTTAAAAACTATAACATTGAGACCAATGGTGCAACTACAGGGGGGACCTATGGGGGCGGAAGCTTCCTTCCCCACCCCAACCCCAAATAAAGAAAGGAAAAAAAGAAGAAACGAGAAGAAAGCCTTTATTAAAGCACTAACGTGTCTATATCTTCTTAAGACCTACATTTGAATGGACTTTTTACAATATCCCTCTCCCCAGGAAAGCTATAAGAACTGTTTACCTGATCCAAACTTTTTATTGGAGAGCTTTTCAGGAACTTTCTAAACTTTTAGTCCCGTTAGAAAACTTTTAACTGTCGTTTGAGAAAGTGTCTCTGTAAGATTAACAGCCTTTCTGTAGGAAATACGGATTGTTCGAAGAATTAGCAACGTATCCTGTGTGAGTGTGAATCTTAGTTAAGTTCTGTTCTCGGCGTTGAACATTGTGCCATTTGTGATAGTAGGAGGGGAGAGAAGGAAAATGGCTAATGGGTTCATCTATCAGAATTAAAATTTTAAGTATAGAGTGATTATAATTAAAGTTCAAGTTCGACATGACTCTCTCAATGAAGGATCAATTCAACAGTTTAACAGCCGGCATGCATCATTTTTATGGAAGATGGCGTTCAGCACATTGCAAAGCCAGTGAAGCAGCTGCTCAATAGAGATTTCGGAAATGATGGAATTATCAGCCGTCATTTTCCAATCGCCTGGACGACAAGATCTTAATCCTTGTGACTTCTGACTGTGGGGTTATTTGAAAAATGTTGTGTTTAGTGGTCGGATTGGAAAATTAGCTGAATTGAAGGCACACATTGTGCAACATATGCACAACGTGACCCTTAAGACACTCCAATCTGTTGTGGAAGATGCTATTTCTCGGTTTGTGGCAGAAAACGGTTGATAGCATATTGAACATGTCTTTTGCAAGTCTCGTGGTAATTAACAACACATTTCATTGTTGCTTTTTATGCGGTTTTCGGCCTCAGGACAATATGAAGCCGATTTCAGTATTGCAATACCAAACTTATACTAAAATTCAAGATAACAAGACAACTGAACAAACCGATGTAATCTTTTTATGTGAAACAGAAAAGCAAAATGATCCTATTTCATGTAGATTTGTTGGCTTACGAAGGACTGTTTTTCAAATGATTCCTTCACTATTTCAGGGCGGTATCTTATCTCCGGTATTACAATTCACGTCTTCTTACATGACTGACATTTCTACAGAAACTGCAGATTTAACTGAATTTTCTGTCATCCCATCTACTTCACACCTATACTTTTCTTCTGTAATTTCAACATTAATAACATTTTTAATATGTAGTTTTTAATCTGTTAATTCCTTCCTTTCAGAGCTTCTCCACTTGCTTTATATTGAAATTCCTCTTTTTTCTTGATTCCAAACCCTAACATAATTCATTTCTTAAAAAACCGCTATGAACTTTCTTCCGTAGGTTTTTCCTATGTATAACTATTTTAAATAGTAGCCTTATTTGGATATTAATATTCGAAGCTTACTTTACATGTCAGTTATGTAAGAAGACGTCAAATGATGCTACCTTTGCTTGAATTCGCCATTCTTCCAGTAATTTAATCGTTGTTGACCCACCTCTTAATTTAGCAACAACAAATTTCATTTCATTTGTTCATATGATTGAAATACAATGAAAATGAAAGACTTCTCAACTGGGATGATTCACGAGATTTGAAATTTAAAAATATTTACATTGGCACGCACATAAAGACAACAAAGTTATTTTGAGAAATTATGAAATATTGAAAGTAAGAATTTCTTTTAATTGCCATTAATTTTCGTTAGTACCAAAACTTCACCAATCTATTATTTTTCGTAGTTAAAAATTATATCTTACAACTGTTTTATATTAACAGGTTAACTTTGTCCTACCTATAGTAATAACCTAAAAATTTAGTAATTTTTATCCAATTTGAAGCGAGGTCTTCAAATTTTCAACTTTAATTTTTTTACAATTTAAGAATTGTTATTCGTCAGCAAATTAAACAAACAAAAGAAATGATAGAATTTTAGTTTTTGATATATTTTTAATTTTTTGAAAGCTATTAAAACATTCTAAGCTCTAATATGCAGCTCATCATGTTGCAATGTGAGTTAGGATACCTTTCAACTACTGAAAAAATGCCTCTACGCAGGATTCGAGCTATTACGTCCAAATGTCAGAGTTTGAAAAAGGTCGTATCATTAGATTGAAAGAGGCAGGTTGGGCAAATCGGAGAATCGCTCGTTATACGGGTCGAAGTGATGCGGCGATTAGAAGATGCTGGCAGGAATGGGTGGACAATGGCAGATTTCAGCGTCATGAAGGAAGCGGTCGCCCACAGCAGAGCGGGAGGATAGAGTGATTGTCAGATCAGCTGTCACAGCGCCTGAATCATCCTTATTAACCATCAGAATGCGACCCGCACAAGAGTGTCCACCATGACCATTCACAGATGACTGAGAGAGTGACATCTACGCTCGTACCGACCGCTACGCCACCTGTCACTCACGTCTGCACACCGTCGGGCCAGATTACAGTAATGCTTGGCTCGATTAGGTTGGAATGATGCTGACTGGGGACATATAGTGTTTAGCGACGAATCCCGCTTGCAACTCTTTCCTGCCGATCCTGCTTTCACTATTGCACGCCACACATACCCTCAACCAGTAGTTATGATTATTTCCCTTGATAGCCGGACCCCTTTGGTCGTCATTAGCGGCACACTTACAGCACAGCTGTACGTCGACCACATTCTGAGACCTGTTTTGCTGTCCTTCCTTTTGTAGTACCCTGGCCTTATTTTTCAGCAAGATAATGCCAGACCACATACGGCATGTGTTGCTATGACCTGTCTTGCAGCTTGTGAAAAAGTTCCTTGGCCAGCCAGATCCCCAGATCTCTCTCCAATCGAGCATATCTGGGATGTAATGGGAAGGCCACTGCATCCACCCGGAAATCTGGATGACCTAGCCCGACAATTGGAGGAAATTTGGCAAGAAATACCGCAGGAGACCACCAGGGAGCTTTATCACTGTATGCCACGTCGTGTGGCAGCTTGCTTTCAGGGTAGAGGTGCGTCAACACCTTATTGAGCTCGTTACTTTGTAACTCTGTAACTCTGAAATAAATCATTCAATTTGTCTGAAAGTTTAATCAATTTCTATTCTGTACATAATCTTCCTCTCCACCAATTTTTGTCTCCATCGGACAACTCCTTGTAGGTGCGTCGTTTTTTTTTGTTAATGAGTGTACTTTCACACTACCGTGACTAAAAGTTTTATTGAAGACATGAATAAAACCGTCACAGTATAACTTTTTTATTTATGCTGACACTATAGTTGACCTTCCATTTCTAACCGAACTTAACCACTCGAAAAACCGGGAACAACTGAACCAAAGATTTATCTTTGCGTTCTATAAGTAGGGCCAAAAGTAATGAACAAAAACAGTTTCTACGAATTTATGGCAGGTAAAGCGGATAACCGTTAATTATTTAAGTTGATATTAAAGCCTCTGCAAATTGTCTTGAGAAATTCAAATTTATCTTACAGATTTCTTTGTTAGTTTTAAAAAAAATTTAATATGTTTGTTGTGTGTAAATAATAAAATAAAGGTCTACCGTGGCGGCCAGTGCGACAGTATCTGGGTTCGAATCCCGGTAGTGGTATGGTTGTTTCAATTTCCTTTCCTGTGTTGTCCAGCTTCTTCTTCACTTTCTCTTCGGTCTGACGTCATTCCTTAATGGCGTCCTGGGGAAGGCCATGGGAAACCACCCCAGTATCTTTCCTTTGAAATTCTAGGGAGTCTGCTAGAGGTTCGCCATCTTGGGAACACTAGCGTTCCCTGGAACACGGACGCTTCGGTTACGAAGCACGCACTTCGGTGCGTACCGGCAATACAACAACAACAATAAAATAAAGTGTACTAGAATTCTTATCAGTTGTATTTGTCTTAATAACGAATTTATTCCCATGAAGATAAATAAACTCCTCACTCATAACTCGAGTTTGTAGAATTACAATATTTCGCGGCGAGTTGAATGGGTCGCGGTGACTTGCCCTTGACGAGTCGTACCTGACCCGTATCAATAGATGCACTTCTCTACTTTTTATAGCTTAATGCCTGTCTTGGTGTTTTGTTTCCATTAATTCCAAACAATATTATTTGAATATTTGTATTTCCTTAAAAATCAAGTCTTTGAAACTTCTAAAGCCAAGATTTTTAGATTATTTTTAAACGAAACAATAGAATTAGCTATTTTTATAAAAGGAAATTTTGGATAATTTATTAAAATATTATTTAAATTTATACCTAAACATTGCATTGTTAACAATAAGTTGGGAAATGCTATTTAAAGTATATGTATTGTATGTCAATTTATTACTTACTATAATTTCGTTTTCTGCTTTATTTTTGTTTCTCACTTTAATTATGCTGAAAAATGAATTTTAGAACACTAATGATGTCAGATATTAAAAGAAAATACCGATTTCGAAATATTTTCAAAATAAACAAATTGCAATGAACTAACAGCTGATAACTGTGGCAATCAGGAAATAAATTATTTGTCTTCAAATTCTTTAAGACGATTAGACGATTTCGGAGACCACATGTGTTTTTAACAAATCCCTGAAGTCGTTTCAGCGAAAGTTGCTGCGATAACAACTGCTGCCAATGAGTAAATCATAAATTTTTTTATTGATCTCTTTTGAAAAAGAGAAAATAGCTGAAAAAGTAGGCAAATTATCAAATGATTATAAATTATTTTGTTTGTATCTAGTAATGAGCGATATTGAGAAGATGCAAGATCAATGATTTTAAACTGTGGGTGTGATCATTGGTTTCATCCCTCTTACTAAACAACATACCGTTCAGAATCTTCAGGGACAAATCTTTTGTATTTTGCCGCAAAAGAAAATAGGTCCAACTAGCCAGCTTTGCAAAGTATTATCAGAAGCGAAATAAAACATTCAAAATATGAAATTTCATTTTTCTAAACGAATTCAAGAAAAATGTGTAATTTGGTTAGTCTATAATGTTTATATTTATTCTCCGACAAAGAAAATACATTAAAATCAAAACAAACAATATGGCGACTAAATATAGTTTTCTCTCGTACGCTGAGTATCAGTTGTACAAGCTCCATAGAACGTTTTGTTATTTTATTGGTATTATTCATTATTTCTATATATTTTCATTGAAAATAACTACATCACAGGTCCAAAAAAAGATTAGTGATCCAACCAAGCCTAAAAGGAAAGCAGTGAAAACGACAATTCGACTGAAAAAAGAACTCAATATGAAGTTTCAAAGTGTCTCGGATCCGGCCACTCAATATAGTTTTTAAGCATGATTTTCTTAAGTATTATTTTAAATGTTTAAATAAGCATCAGCTTTGAGTCTGTAACGGATTAACCCAATATACATACTTTCTTATCGAAAAAAATTGAAATTTTTTTTGAACTAATGAACTTTAATTCCAAAGAATGAACATTATTTAAAGAACTGTTTGTGAACTGTTAGCGAACCGATAATTCAATAAAAAGAATTGTCAAGTGATATTGAAAGTTTGAAGTGAATTCAAATTTCAATATTGAAGAGCTGACGAAGAAGAATAAATATTTCTTTATCTGGTGTTTTTGTTCATTATGTATTGTTTGTGTTTATAAAGTACATATCTGCTAATAAATAAGTTAATAAATTATATATAAAAAGTAATAATAATATGTTTATGTACACCAGACAACGTCCACAACTGCGCCACAGACTCAATGTATTTGATTTTAATTTTCTAAAAATAAAATTATATTACAACACACTAAAATCTGTAGCAACATTAAAAAGTTCCATTTTTATAAAGTTTAAATATTTACAATTTGGAGACTTTCGAATCTACTGGAGATTCATCCTCATGCAGAATTATTTTCTAAAAGGTTCTGGTTATAAACATGCCCAATCTTACAATTTACCAATAAAAGAAGATATTTAAATTTTTCAGTTGGTGGTTGGTCAAAACCTTGATTACCAACTACATCTTGAGTTGCTTGAAGAACATTCAAAATTTGATCTCTATTGGTATCCTACAGAACTTCAGAGAAAGAAAAAAAAATTTTTTGATGCAATCTTAAACAATTGTTAATTCCGTAATTCTTCCTCTTTTAATCTTTTGTTTTATTATTTTCTTTTGAATTTCTGCATATTTTAGGAATTTACCATTATTTAAATAATGTTGTATGTGAGCATTAGGAAACAAAGGAATTATAAGAACCCAGTAATTTAATAAAAAATGATTCAGTAGCTTCTCTGCACTGTTAGTTTTTCCATTTATCTAATATTAAATATTCCTCAATTTTTCCAATATCACCCACTTCATACATATGATTAGCTATATAGGATCCTTTTAAATTTCCAATTTTTACACAATCATGTTGCTGTCCAAAACGTTTTTCAAAGTTTGGCCACTATTTCCTTTATAAAAACATTCATTTTGATGACAAGGAACCAAATATATACATCCTCTTTTATTAATCATATTATCTTCCTGTTTTTTATGACCAATCAGATTCGTTAATTTGTTATTCAAACTTAAACTCAATTTTGTATCAGTTCTCTGAAAAACTCTTACTTATCTGTTTATGTATGATAGATTGAAAAGGGAAAGCTGCCCAGACGAATCCATTTTTCTCCAAGTTTTAAATATAATGTAAGGTTTTAGAAATAGTGTAGCATAAAAATTAAACTGTGTATTCATTGTTATTAAGTTCGTCCTTAATCCTATACACAAGCTTATAGAAAAGTTCCTCTGTAGAACAAAGATAAAAAGCCTTCCTTATTTTCATTTTTTTTAAATTAGCTTCAGCAGATGAAGGAATTGCTGATGAATTGGAAATAATGGAATTTCCATAAGAAGGTTTCGAATACGGTTCAGTAATAATAGAATTTCCTTTCAATTTCATCCTTACATCTAAAAAAGGTAAATATTTAATTTCATGTTTTTCAAGGGTAATTTCTATTCCTTTACCCAGGGAATTCAACTGATCCAAAATCAAGTTCTCTTGATTCATTTCGAGCAATAATAAAAATATCATCCACATATCTTTGAAAGAAGTATGTAGAATTGTGAAACTGAACAATAAAAGAACAAAGGAAAAAATGACACCCAAAACCAAAACTGAATAAAACACATATATTTAGAATTAAAATGAACTTGTTTCGCTATATACAAATAGCTTCCTCAACTAATATAAAATAAATGAACTGGTGCTTAAATGCAGTCAAAGCTCAATACATCAGATATAATTAACCAATGAAATTATTTAAAAGACGAAGCCAATGAGATAAGAAGCTGCCAACATGACCTAACAGTTACTGCTGCATACCCCTCAGACAATGCCTTTTAAATGACAAAGCCTGCGCGCTCATTTTTGATATCTTTTCCGCCAGTCCGATCGCTGCCTTCACGATAACGGCTTATCTGCAGTACAAAAGGAAATGTGTCTCAAATTGCATTCAAAACATTAAAGATTCTCCAATAGCGATTCTTTGCAAAAAATAAAATAAATAAATTAAAATGCAATTACTTCTAGATCTAAAATACTTTTCGTTCTTGAAAAATCATAATAAAAAATATATTTATGTATTTCTGATTTGAAAGCTTTATAAATATTTTACAAATGCTATGAAACAAATGGTAAATTTATTATGTTCAGCACTCGGATTTTTAGGCTAAAGATCTCGGAGAAAAAAAATCGAATTTTTTTCAATTTATTCAAATATATATATATATATATATATATATATATATGATAAATTATTTTAATTGATCTTATTCGGCATTAACTTGGGAATATGGATAAATTCAGAGAAACAACGAAAGATCATTTTTATTTTTGAAGATAAGCAAAAATGCTGACGAAATATTTTCAAATTGTTGGGAATTGTTTATGCTCAGAATTAGATTTTAATTTACTTACTATAACTTCTTTGATTTAAGTATTTTTTTTTAAAAAGTAGCACTTTCTAAATTCTTCAACAATCTTCTTCCTTTCCATATCAAAAATATTAGATAGAAACACACTCTTCCATACATTACATTAGTAATAAAATATTTATCAAAATACTAATAAGGGAGACAAATTTTCAGGAACTGTACATATTCCTTTTTTCAAGTCAATAATATAGGCATGTCATAAACAGAATGAAGAATAAACTTGGCAGCAATGGTTTAAAAACATGAACTATTAATAAAATTAATTGTTATTACAACATGCTTAAACATCTCAAAGTGACTATTAACTAATTTTATTGTTACAAAAAAATAAATAAAAGCATGGTGATACAACAAATTTAATTGTTGTTTACAATCTGACTTATTTATTGTTATCCATAATTTTTCCAAAATATAGTTAATAATTTAATTCCTTAATATTGGCTGTTTTCTGGTTATCGAATTGTAAGTAATCTCTAATACATTTTCTGCTTTTGATAAAAGAATTGTATGATTACGATTATGTAATAGGCAATTCTAAAAGTATCTTTCTTTAAATGAAAATGCTAGTAGTTTATCTTTTAATTAATATTTCTAATGTGTAAGATTTAAAGTAAAACTAGCTGAAGTTCATACTCCTTGGTGGGGAAAAAAAAACGTTTGCTTATCTGTAGATAAATATTTATTTACAAATATAAGTTAATTTCATACAAATTACTACAGTACAATAAAACATTTAAAGCCAGTTCTTATCAATTTCAAGGAATGCAGGTTTACATTTGTTTTTGCTGGTACTCAGAAACTAATCAAATTATTAACTAATTTAATAACTTCAAAACTTACAATTTTCAATTGTCAATATTATGGTATTTTCTGCTTTATATATGTTTTAACTTTTATTTCTGACAAAATAAATTTCATAACACAATCTCAATGTGGTATGTATTTATATTAAAATTATTCAATTAAAATTACAATTATATAATTACAAGCTTTTTTTATTAATGTACACTGAAAACAAATTCAAGTCTTATCAATTTAAAGGAATACAGATTTACATTTTTTTAATACACTAAGCAGGAAACAAAGCTTAGCAGGAAACATTGC
>JAFIDM010016195.1:0-10052 GCA_023159025.1 Thereuonema tuberculata
GACGGCCCACATCTGCATAATCGGGGATACCCACGGAGTTTTCTGCAGGTGACTTTGTGATTACTTGATTGACTGACTTCATCTATAAATCTTACCCATTTTTCATTGTCAATTCCAGCTTGAGAATATAACCTAGAATTACGGTTATGAAACTTGTCGCCTTGTATTTTGATTTTAATAAATATCTTTTGAATTTAGCCGGGTGCATGGCATTATTTCTGAGGATGAAAACAATTATTATTGTACATAAATACTTATATTTATTTATTACGTCAATGCTCTCAAATTTATAAGCAATTAGGTTATCTTTGTTATAATTTATTATGTTTTGGAAATTTTTATATTTAATTTAAAAGTTAAATTTAAGATTTATTTTTTTATTTTTTGCTTTGATAATCATAATTTCAGTTTTTCTTTGGTTTATTATCATTTTATTCGCTGAAGCCCAATTTGGGATATTAAACCTTGTTGAAGATTTATTGAAGTAAAAGGTTGATCTCGATTGCTACTTATTAGTATTATATCATCGGCATAAATATAAATCTTGCATGAAATCATACATTCAAATCCTGCATTTGATTTTCAAAAAGAAGAATATGTTATATATTAACCGAAAAATACAGTTATGCTGAAATTAGAATAGAGATATTCTACATATATAAGAAAAAAAATTACAAAATAAATGTGAAAGATCAATGTATACTAAGATCAATGTATACTAAGATCAATGTATACTAAGTAATCCATAATGTCAGTTTGTAACAACTGTAATCTATCAAGTGCGTCTAAATTATCCTTCCAAACAGAGACTATAGCTATTCAGTTGTTTAGTGAAGTACTATAAGGTATAGTTGGGAGAGATGACACACAATTCGAATTTTTCACGTAAAATATTAAAAATCTTATTTTTTAAATGTTTGAAAGCTTTAAACTGTTATTCCTTTGCTTTCATATTTACGTTATTTTTTTTTATGTTTTTAAGCTGTTTCTTATTTTTAGAATATTAAAAAATTTTTGACATTGAGTCATCTCTCTTATACCTATGGGAGAGATGACACGGGTAGTAGGGGATAGATGGCCACATGGAATATGAGTAAGAGACCTGCATAAATCAAGCTGCTACTTTATTTTTATAAAACTTATGAAATGAAACGCTAAAATTAAGTTGAATGATATTTTTGAAACGTTTTGGAGAAAACTGTTTAATAAAAAATAAAATTCCCTGCTGATCAATACCTTAAATATATTGTTATTTTGATTTTGACTTGCTTTAACTTAACGACCCTTGACGTGATTTAGGTACTTCTCAGTCTTTGATCAGGGTGATTGAACATTACCTATTTACCTGGTTCTGCTGAGCAAATAAAAAGAAATCTTTCTTGCTTCTTCTTCTTATAAGTCATAGGTGTGCCCTGATAAAATGAACCTAAATACTTCTCAAAACAGAATACCTAAAAACTGCTTCGAAGGAAATAACTTGCATCCCCTGTGTATGGAACTTTATTAGCAGAGTAAATAAAACATTTAAAGCATGATGTCAAAAACAACAACAATTTATTCACATGAGGAAAATTGGTTCCTTTACAAATACAAGAGTATCCTTCTTCTGGAATCCTTATCCTTTATTAGCACTCGTATGATAATAACCTGAATATTAACTATAAAGTCTTTCCGTTAACATTCGCTTTATCAAAAGTTTATTTGCACAAAATCCTTCTACTTTGGATTCAATCCTTTAACATATTCTTTATTTAAACGTCTTCTTAAGACTTGGATTTACTTTAACCTTTTAAACTAAATCCTTAACTTTTAACATAAAGTCCTTGGCAAAGAGTTCACTTAATACTTTTATGAAACTTTACTTTAGATTAACAAGTCCTTACTCTTTGATTAATGAATATACTTTATCATTAAAATGTATCTCATAATATCTTGATTAATCCTTTATTAATGGTACTCTTTATCTTCTTGATAATTTCTTAGACTTTATTAATTATGAGGTCTTGATAAATCTTTAGTCTTTAACTTAATCTGCTTGACTAATCTTTTATCAATTGTCTTTAATACTTGGACTAACTTTTATCCTTTAATTACTTGATTAATCTTTAATCAAATATCTTTAATACTTGGACTAACTTTTATCCTTTTAGATTACTTGCTTAATCTTTAATCAAATGTCTTTGATACTTGGATCTATCTTTAATTCTCTTTAATTACTTGATTAATCTATAATGCCATTAAATGCCTTCACGAATAGTCTTCAAGATTCCTGTAAAATATCGTTCCGCAATATTAACATGAAAATAAAATGACTTACATTTATTTTTCATTCCTGAAAATTCCTCCACTTGGAACGTCCATCAATAAACCTAATCTACTTGTGTCGTGTTGCCAAGCAACTGTGAAAACTCCTGAAAAATATCGTTAAGTAAGATTAGTTCTTTTCGCTTTTGGAAATCGAAATTCCTATTTCAAACTTTGATAAATTCATCACAATTATTCGATGTACAAATCCTTTTTTTCCTTTATCGAAATAAAATGTGATATATATCCATCGTTGGTCTCTTTAACATCAAGAGAGCAAGCGGCCTTTCCAAAAACGTCTATCCGTGGCATAGATCCGAAATGTCAAGTCAACTCATCGCAATGGCAGCGCCCATAACAATCCCCCACTCTCGTCTGTGCGTGATTCTTCGTTCGTTGCATCAACAATCGGTTCGGGATAAAGATGCTTTAACTTCTGCTCTTGGTCTTCAATTGTTATGAAATGCAAGATTCCTTTGGCTAAGTATTCCTTCGTGATAATTGCTCCTTTGGATCTCATTTACACAACAATCATTCAATATATATATTGTCACATGTTGTTTTAGGGGCGCTCGCCATCTAACGCATCCCTAAGCAAACCACGACTACGGGACAAGGGGGGAGAGGTGTGTAAGGTGGGAGTGAGGTGTTTGGACGGGGAAAGGGGGAGGTGCCGCGGAAAGCCAGCCTAGAGACAAGTGGCCCGCGCCTTTCAGACGAAAGAGAAAGGGCAAAACTCAGGTAAAGGGTTAAAAGAAAGATTTTATTACAGAAATAAACTGATAGAATAAATACAAGATATCAAGTATATTATATGAAGTAAAGAGATAATTTACATGTTCTCTCTCAAATTGTCCGTTCGGATCTGTCCTGGGCGGCACCGGGGGGAGATCCTTCGCTGACGGGGATGAATGGCTGGGACGGTCTCGGAGGCATCCTTTGGGCACAGCGGAGGCACACTTGCGAGCACTGAATTCGATCTCCGTATCTCCGGAGATGTCGACAGCTAAGAGCGGACAGGCGGCTGGGTTGGAGACTGGCGGAATCGTATTCCTGAACGAGTCCGCGATGTATTCTCTGGTGTCCGCCTTTCCGCATATGCACTGCCGTCGACCTTCTTTAGGGGGTGAGCTCCAAGTGAAAATGAAAGCGGGCAGGTTTTCTGCGATGACCGTACACGCTTGACTCGTGAGCCCGGGTCGTCTTGCCTGCACCTGGCCTTCTCAAACGCTGCTTGCCTCCGACGTGGATCCACTCCGAGCAGGGAAATATGCGGGTGGGGTTCTTGGCGACTGGAGCCGCTGGCCGCTGACCGTGTCGCCTTCCCCAAACCTCGCTTCCTGCTCTTGGCCGCTGCTCGTCGGATTCTCCTCGGATACTGCTCCGACACTGCTGTGATACTGCCTTGTTTACTCCCGGGGGTCGCCGTTATATTCCTGGGAGGGGTGGTGAGACATTTCTGTCCCCATCACCGCTTGTGGCAACACCACTCGTTGTTGTGACATCAGGCCCTTTGTTTTCCCGGGCTCCCGATGCACATAACAAAAGGGAGAAAGTTGGGAGAAAGCTTTAACGGTGAACAATAGGCTTCATGGCCTGATAGCCTTTGTGGACCGTTTGGAGGAGCCTTCTCGAGCCCTTCCCGAAGTCGTTAAACCATTGTTTAAGGTTTCTTTGGTGCCAGCTTGTCGGGAAATTGCAGTCCAACAGACGCCAGGACTGAGGAACGACGAGAGAGAAATATAGAAGGTTGGCAATGATCAGAAAAGAGAAAGAAAGAAAAGGAAAAGAAATATTAGAAAAATATTGCCAAGAAAGAAAATGGAAAGGGAAATGAGCGGAGCGCGGGGCACGAATACGTTTGTGACAATATATATATAACAAATTTTACTCTCTTAAAAAAATAGTTACACAGTGTAAACGTTCACCCAAACATACTTAATTAACACAAAAAATCACGTTTAATCACTGGCATTTTCTTAGGCAAGACGGGCCTCAACCATGGGCCTAAGTGTTGCTAAGGTATTGACGTAAAATGTTCGCAGTGCCAATGATGGCTGTCTTTTGTTATTCAGCTGTTGTTATTGCTGGTGCTCCAAGTCTGGTGTAATAGTCCATAAATTTAAGTGATAGTGTTCCTAGTGCACCAATGATGATTGGCAACACTGTAGTTGTTTTATTCCATATTCGTGTAATTTCAAGTGCCAGAGCTCTGTATTTGTTGATTTTTTCCAGTTCTTTTTCCTGGACTCTACAGTCCCCAGGGATGGCAATGTCAATTAGGGTCACATTTTGTTGGTCAATTAATGTAATATCAGGCGTATTAGCTGTTACATGCTGGTCTGTTTGAATACGAAAATCCCAGAGGATTTTAACTTGCCCGTTATCCAAAACCTTTTCTGTACTGTGATGCCAGGGTTTTTCTGATGTATGGAATCCAAATTTACGACATAGTGCCCAATGTATTTTCTTGGCTACATTGTCATGTCGCTTTTTATATTCTGTGTTAGCAATTGTAGAGCACTCACAGATTATATGATTTACAGTTTCTTCTCGGTTGTTACACAGTCTGCAAAGGCTGTTGGTGCTTGTGCCTTGTATTTTGGCCTTCATAACATTGGTCTGAAGGGCCTGTTCCTGTGCAGCAAGGAGCAGACCCTCAGTCTCCTTTCTCAATGTATCATTTTTTAGCCAAGTCCAGATGATATTTTTGTCATGTTTATGTTCGATTTTTTTGAAGAAAGCCCCATGAAGGGGCTTGTTTTTCCAAGCTTCTAGTCGAGTATTGTACTGGTCTTTTTTGTACTCTATTTTGGATTTGGTGGCTTTCAGGAAATTTTCAGTTTTAACTGCTTTTAGCAGTTTTTCATTACTGTTGTTGATGTAGTCACGGAGGCCACATTTTTCCTCTTCAACAGTTTGTTGTATCTGTAATAAACCACGACCTCCAATGGTGCGTGGCAGATACAGTCTATCAATGTCACTCTTAGGGTGTAATGAGTGATGTATAGTTAGAAGTTTTCGTGTTTTTTTATCGAGTGTCTCCAGTTCAGCAGTTGTCCAGTCAATAATTCCCGCTGGATATCGAATTAAGGGCACTGCCCATGTATTTATTGCACGAATAGTGTTTCCAGCATTGAGTTTAGATTTTAGAATCTTTCGAACTCTTTTCAAATACTCTGATCTAGTAAGGTTTTTGACCCTATCATGCAGGATGTTGTCCATTTCTAAAATACCGAGATATTTGGATGGGTCTTCCTTATTAAGTGACCTTATTATATCTCCATTTGCCAGTTCAATGCCTTCTGTTTTCTGAACTTTTCCACGTTGTACTGTCAGCATTGCACATTTATCCAGTCCAAAGTTCATTTTTATATCTCCACTGAAGATTCTCACAGTGTTCAGTAGTGATTCTAACTCAGTTGGACTTTTTGCATAAAGTTTTAAGTCATCCATGTAAAGCAAATGGTTGACTTTTCCAACCTTATATATATATATATATACATATATATATATTTACTCAAAAAGAAACAATATTAAAAAACTAATACAAATAAAAACTGCTTAATAAATATTAACAGAAAAAAAGTAAATTCCTTTAAATAAATCCAATATATAGAATATCTCCAAGGTCTCCTCCCCACTTCCTTCTGACTTCCAAAATAAACCACTTATGGTTATCAGATTTGCAAAATACTGTAGATTTTATTTTTTTAAGTGTATATGAAACTTAGTGGTAACTTTTTTTTTTAAATTATGCAAATTGTAATGATTGTGATGAATATAAAATAAAGTGTGAGAAATTCAATTTTTCTTCATGGTAAAATTAAATTAAAATTAGCTTCAAGGCTTTTCAATATTTTTTATTTTGTTGATTGAAACTGAAAGTTAAAAGTATGTTCATTTGTTATGTGACGGCACGAACTGAAACAATGGATGTCTTGAATACAGAACAAATGCGTGAGTTGAATTGTTTATGCTGTATTGCGAAAAATGGCGTTACGAAAAGCAAACTGAATTAGCGACGATGCTAAGTTTGTGTATGGAAAATCGGATAAGTCCGAATCCGATATTGCAATGGATTAAATTTGAGTTAAAAGATTATCTTGTATTCAATTAAAAGGCAGATAGCCTTTAGTATTAAATGAGTGAGAATTACTTGTAGATTTAAGTTAATTCTTGATAACTCGCTAAACCTAAACGATGGAATCCCAAAGAGAGGTTATAACTTGGAAAGCGACCAATGCAACCGATGACTTGTTGACTGAAGGAAAATTCAGCAAGGCAGTATCATCGCAATTAACGTGAGTTGACGAATAAACTGACGAATCGGCGCTGGCAGTTATTGTAAGTAAATTTTCTATTTACCTCGTCCATCTCGGAATTTGGAAGAAGGCCAACTCATAAGATTCGAACACTTGAGATGAAGTTTTTCAAGAACAAACTCAAATAAATGTTAAAGAACTTTAATATTGAAACACAACATACAGATGAATACATTGTTTGTGCATTGCAGAAACTGTAACGTTATTTATTACACGTAAAATAATTAATGCTAGGAATTATCGAATTCAAAAGACATTCAACTTAAGAAAAATAAAAGATAGTTTCGACGAAAGTAAAGAACTATTAAACTAAAGTGGTTTTAAGTTTTCATGCAAGATTATTTACGATAATTAGTAAGGAATTTACTATTAAAGACTATTTCGATGAAAACCAAGAACTATTAAGTTGAAGTGTTTGTGTTATCATACTAGACCATTTAAAGTGATCAGTAAAGGATTTAACTATTAGAATGTTAAGTTAAAATGGATCAAAGAAATTAATTTAACTTAGTCATTCATTCCAACATAATCCCGTTAACATATACATGGTGAATATGATAGACAATTATTTACATACAAGTGTATAGACAAACAGAACACTAGAAAGTTCAGTGCATTAAAGTAATTATGCAGTATATTGAATTTCAGTAAATTTCACATATGGTGGAAAACCATTTTGTCAAATGTTTGTAACTTGGTGAGTTAAAGATGAGGGAATTTCTGAATGAATTTCTAACCATTAAAGGAAATGAACTTTAGTCAATGGGAAATCCATTTAATTGAACTTTAAATCATTGGAAACAACTGTTTCATGTTTTGTAGTTATTTGATTTTATAAAACATGTTAAGTCCATTCCAGTTTACTGCTTATTTATTTCTTACCTCATGTTGCCTAAATTTGCTCTGCTAAAACCAGTATATGCAAATAATTTAATTAAACGCTACAAGTAATTTGTTGTGAGGATCCAAGGTAACAATTATTATTATTTATCCCACAAAAAGAAAGACAAAAGTAAAAGAAAAAGAATAAAAAAGGGGAGACACACTTTTTAGATGTGTCATCTCTCCCCAAGTGATGGGACAGATAACACACACACACAACGCCATTTCCACAAAATGGGACCCACGACACTAGTGACCGGCACATAACCTTGCTTACTCTATTTACATGTTTATACAGTGAATTATAACAAAAGATGCCTTAAAAAAGGGCTGTTAACTAAACAAATTCGCAAGGTCAACGAACATTCGAGAACAAACCTGGCTGCATCATTGGAAGAAAAACTCAATAAAATCTCATATATCAATTCAGCACAAACACTCTACACATACTAAAGCTCAGATTGGCCTCGGGTTTTGGTCATGTGATGCGCTGCAGTCTATTGCAAACTTTTCTTGAAGTTACATTACATGTGTCATCTCTCTCAACTTTACTATATATATCTCAGAATCATCAAAGAAATACCTTAAACCTGATGGATTTGTCATATAAAAGATAGTAATTGAAACATTGAATTTATTTCATTAGAAATAACATCTGACAGTAGACAGTAACATCTGTCATTTCCAATCATTTACAAAGACTACACAAATACTACAATACTTCATTTATCCAAAGCATTGATATTACAAATATCTTTACTTTCAGTTTAATAGATTTCACTTTCAAACGTTGGCAACTATTACATAGCTAATACTATACTTGATGGTATTCTTGCATTTGTAATTTTTTTTTTTTTGAACAAACTACTTTTTCTAATTTGAAAACAGTAAACTTGAGGAAAATATTATCTTTTGGCAATATATTTAAGACTTTGTATAAAATAATAACGGAGACAGATCTCTCCCTTCATACACTATTCAGTCTTTTTTGAATATAGTGAAGTATCCTCTGCTAAATAAAGGATGGTCATACCTTTATTTGTAATCTGAGAATAACTTAAGATAATAATTAGCATTAAGAAATGTTAGAATACTATGACTTATTGAAAATCTTAACATAATATTTAATTCTCAACTCTCGATGTTCTAATATCAGTTGGTGCAGACGATACATAAGGAACAAGCATAGGCGTTTCCAGGATTTTGGAATAGGCTATGATGGACGCTACAGTCATTCAACTAAACAAAAAACGTTTCTTGGATGAGAGGAGGGGATAACAGACCTATCAATTAACTCTCCAACCACGAAAACATGTCCAAAATTCTACATTTCTTCCATTTTCGGATTCAATAGGGGGGAGGGAAGTTTAACCCTTAACAACTTTTTCCCCCGGTAGGCCAATATGAACAAGGTTTAAGAATAAAGTGAAATTTGGAAAACCAAATTACATAAATCTTGACTGAATGTATGCTACAATAAGATGAATCAAATATAATATCTCTTAAATAAATCTTAGATAATATAAGAGACCTTGGAAACCTTGGAGATATTGTATAAATTGGATTTATTTAAAGGAATTTACTTATGTTTCTGTTAATATTTATTAAGCAGTTTTTATTTGTATTAGTTTTTTAATATTGTTTCTTTTTGAGTAAATATATATATATATATATATATATTGAATAATATATTTAATGTATTGATCAGCAGGGAGTTTTATTTTTTATTAAACAGTTTTCGCCAAAACGTTTCAAAAATATCATTCAACTTAATTTTAGCGTTTCAAACTGCGATTTCCTCATTCTTTTTCTTTTGTCTTGGCAGTCAGCTTCTTCAATTACTTGTTTCGATGAAAGAATATCGTTTAATGTAGTCCTGGCAATATGGTGTTCTTTGGCTAAAACTGTTTTCGAAACATTTGATTTTTCAAAAGTGCAATTAAGTCTTTTTTTTCTTTAAAAGATAACGAGGTGAGTTTTCTTTTCCCTGGCATGTTAATAACGTAATCGAACCACGAAATTGCAAGAGAAAAAAAATAGCCCTTAGAGCGGGGTTTACTCGCTATGAAATGAAGTCACACTCAGGAGCGGTCAAGAAAAACGTCCACACTCGACTGAGTCGCAGCAAGAAGTGTGCTTTGAATGATTAAAAGCGAGATTCCAAGAACCCAAATCCTCCGAAGGGGTAGGAAAGGAATGAAGTGACAGACGTGGTCGAAAATTCTACTGTAAATCATTGGTTAACCCATAGAAACCAACAGATCCACATCACAATACTCACAACAAACTAATTTAAGTATATTATATTCAAGTAGACATAATATTTCCTGACGAAAGAGTCAGGAAAACGGAACTTTCTTTCTCAGAAAAATTCTTTTCTTACTTAAAAAAAATAAATAACACCATCCTGAATTTTAAAAAGAAAATATGAAGATAATTCAAATATAAACGTTAAATTATATGTTGCCCTTAAATATGTTGGCTAAGTTCAGGGAAATCCGACAGTTCAGAAGTTATTAGGAAGGATAGAAGGCATATTCA
>JAFIDM010016196.1:0-10052 GCA_023159025.1 Thereuonema tuberculata
AGGTAAGCTTATAACCGTGTTTTGTTATTATTATTATTATTATTATTGTTGTTGTTATTATTATTATTATTATTATAGACCGGATTTAAGCATAGGCTACCTAGGCTGCAGCCTATGGGCCCGCACCACAAAGGGGGCTCGCACCACAAATGGTCCTACAATCACTGTCCAGATGAAAAATGATTCTACGTCAATTTTTAAAATCATTTGTTTTGTTTAGTAAATAAATTGTATAAAAGTTTGCTGAACGTAATCATCATTTATCATTTGCATTTGGTTTAATGTGGTGTTTAGATATTTGACCAGCCTGACAAGAATATCACCCAGCTGGAAGTTTCGCGCAGGCGTAGGCGACAGAAAACACGGAGCATATACGGGAAATAGGGAGACATTTTTATTTTTATCATCTCATGAATTCATCAAATTCTAAATACTGTATAGGAATGTCGTGAGTAAATTTTCTGTAATTTAATAATAATCCTTAAACGTTTATTTTTAAGTTTTTAATTGGATAATTACTGAAAATGCGGTTTGGTAGGTTAATTTAAAAAAAAAATATTTTCCCCACTAGGGCCCGCGCCTAGGGGCCCACAGATCCTAAATAAGGCACTGCTGCCTGTGTAATAAAGTGTGCAAGAATGATTAGGGATGTGTGGCTGTATCCATAAATTTTCTAACTATGCATGTTGTGTTGAGAACTACAGCTTTCTGGAGTTGTGCAAAAGTGTTTTTGTGAAGTCCTAGTTTGCTGAGACTGTAGTGCAATGTGTGAGGCACCAGACCAGTGGCGGACAGGACGATGGGTATATAATTATTATTTATATTATTTAGGCTGAATTATTAATTTTTATTGAGTCTGCAAAGCTGAAATAAACAATTCTAACGATATTTTCTATTGGCCTATGTGTAGAGACCCCGCTGTTACTGGTGCCTGCTCCTAGCTGATGATCGCCATATTAGCGTGAAACAGCTGTACTAGGATGTCACTTTGTAAACGCTTGATCTCACCCATTGTTATTTATTAATATTTACAAGCGCTGTTTTACTCTTTTTATGCGCTAAAAAAGATTCGTTGAGGCCGCGAAACACTGGCACATGAATTTTCTCACCAATTTGTCGTTTGGTGAGTATTTTATTGTTTACTTAAGCTTTACAGCCTCCACATTGTTTCCAACGATTAAAGGCTTAAGACAATGAGATAGAAGTCCACTGTTTTTCCGTGGGATGTTGCATCATCTTCTCGCGCTAATCCTTTACAAGGATCCGCTTACGATAAAAATTACAAAATAATAGACAAGTTAAATCATCCTTTAAAACTTAAATACGAAGTTTTAAGAAGATCTACGTAGCGGTTCAACAGTTATTAGGCGACATGCACACACACAGACAGATCGATCTGATGAGCCTCATTTTCTTAAGACAGGGATAAAAATAAATAAATAAATAAATAAATAAATAATAGTAAATAAAAAAAAGATTTTTGGAAAGAAAACTTCAAGTTCTTCAAGAACTTCTTAATCTCCTACACCAGAAACAATTCTGCCCAAGTAGTGAGTATTATCCGAATACATATCTGTTTAAACGCGAAGTGCAAATGATTAGACGTCTACTTGCCTGACGTGTGTCCTTTGATTCCTTCTGTTCTGATCCTCTGGAGATTCTCCATCCGTTCCACAGCCTTTTTTCTTATCTTTTAAATCTTTCAGTTGATCTTCAGTTCGTTTAGTTCTGTTAAACGATGAGGACGTGCCCTGGTTACCTTACTAAAGTTTCACTCTTTATTTCACTTTGAACATGCCATGAATATTTATTCTTTACAATGTGATAATATGATGCTAAGTTAAATTCGAATTCGACCTTTTAGAATGGATTCAGTAGTAAAAATTTTGCATTTAGATTAATTTGTGATTTATCTTTAGTTCACTGTAAAACTCGAAACTTTCATCCCATTTTTAATATTTAATCAGTATTAAAATAAAGGTATACTAAAATATAAATATATAACCGAATCAAAGCAACTCAGAGGTGAGTGATATGGTTTTTTTTTTATTATTATTATTATTATTACTAGCAAACTTGTGATTTTGGATTCTGAGATAATTTTCTCCCAACCGGTGACCGCGTCTCGGAGACCTACGTTTGACCGTAAGTCACGTGACTTTGGGTTGACAGCGTAGATAACAATGAAAGTGTGAGCATCTCGGAGATTTAGGATGTCCCAGGACGTCCGTTTGACCCATGTAGATAAAAATGAAAATGTAGGAATCCTCAATACTATACCTAACTTTCGACACCTTATTCTGTGTCTTGTGGTTTTGGAGGAGATAGGGCCAGGAAAAAAAAAAGAAAACAATATTTTTCTTTTAATAATATAGATGTCTAATGGGTGTAATGCCGCGCTGGTGTGGTCGAGCGGTCTCAGGCGTCGGTCTGTCGTGAGATCAATGTGCCAGCGCCCGGGTTCAAATCCCGGTAGCGAGCATGGATGTTTCAAAAATTTCCTTTCCTGTGTTGTAGCCTCTTCTTCACTTTCTCTTCGGTCTGACGTCATTCCTTAATGGCGTCCTGGGGAAGGCCACGGGAAACCACCCCAGTATCTTTCCCTTGTAATTCTAGGGAGTCTGCTAGGGGTTCGCCGTCTTGGGAACACTAGCGCTCCCTGGAGCACGGATGCTTCGGATACGAAGCTCGCACTTCGGTGCGAACCGACCACACACACACACACACACACACACAATGGGTGTAATATTTTTTTTTCCTGAGTTCATCTTTGATATTCTAAATGTTGTATTTTAAATAAAAAAAATAATAAAGAATTAAACATATCTAATTTTGAAGAATTTACTTTCTTGATGTACAACTCCTTTTCAGGCTTACTGTACAGATCCTAGTATAATGTAAATGGCCATACGCAGCCGAGGAAAGCAGATAAAGAAAGAAACCAAATATCCATGCCGTCCTTAGGATTCGAACCATGATCAGCCGTATCAGCCATGGTATTAGGGCATTGTTTGGACAGTGTCATTAATCCCCCTTTTTTTTCTCAGATATAATTTACCTTTAACGATGCACCCCTACGTTTTTTTCAATTTGTCTGCACATAAACAAAATTCCACGGCATACGGCAAACATCTAAATAAATTACGTAATTGACATCCAATTTAATTTATTGAAGCTTAATATTTTCTTAATAATTAAACAATAATTTTTAATTTTACAAATACACATTATTTATTCCCTATAAAAGTTATTAAATGAACAAGGTACACCAGAATTGTAGCGTCCGGATAATAAAAGTTGTTTTAGTAATTAATATATCAACTATTATTAATGTATTTAAATAATTTTACGCGTGTAACATGTCTATAAATAAATTAAAGGTCACCACATCGTGATAAAATGCTAATAAATTGCATTAAAAGACAAACGTTTTCAGCCTGACCAGCAGGCCTTTTTCAAGTGACCAAATGCACAAGAATTGGGGAGTATAAAAAGCCAGATACCGATAGCTGCAGGGACACGTGATCTAGGTAGGCGAATTCATGTTAGATGACGGGAGGCGTTATTAGTTTAGATTAGATTAGATATTTTCAGAATCCAAACGATGACCCAATACGGTTTTCGTAAGACTTCTTAATTCACGTTTCTCAATCTCTTTTAATTTGCAATTTGCATTTCTTGGTTTTATCAACTACATTATATAATTATTTTTTTTATATGTATTGTTAATGCCCATTGTAAGTTTTTGACAGTTTTGCTTCACCACCGTCATTGATGGTGGAATCTTTCGAAGTCGTCCTGTGGTCGGTGCACAGGATTCGCCTTCCCAGAACACATGTCCCTACAGTTACCTCTATTTGGTTCCTTATATTCCTAATTCTTTTGTATTTCGTCACTTAAAAAGACATGCTAGTCAGGCTTAAAACGTTTGTGTAAGTACTTGTTTTTTAATGTAATTTATTTGCATTTTATTCTAGTGTGGTGGCCTTTATTCTCCTCCCAGCGAAAGAACGACCGTGGACACCAGATGGCGCAATAGTAGAATTTGAATCGATTGTATATGTCAGTGTTTATGGCGGGAAAGTGTTTTGCTTCTGATAGGTTTGTCTCGCTTGAGAGTCGCCATTGTGAATAGTTTCTCTCAACAAACTTCAGTCCTGGAATGATTAATGTGTTTCTACATTTTTTTTTTTCATGTACTCTCTACAGTAGCTTTTCTCATATCCCAGATTGAATATCAGTAGTCTAGAGCAGCCGCTCTCAACCTTTTTTTCACTTGCCTACCCCTTGACTGCCCATTTTCATAAATGTACTCAAAATATTAGCAAGATGTTTGTAATTAATTTAGTTGCTGTAATATCAGTTTTACATTTGTAACTGAAAATAAATGGTGTAAGGGTCAGTAATGGAATTTAAATAATGAGTTCAACAAACAATATGCACATATTTAGTTTGTCAAATACTATTTAGGGAGGGATAACGAAGGATTTTCTCATGGTCAAAAAACGAAAAAAACCAGTACCACTTCTTACCACAGCGTTAGATTATTTTTTAAAAATTTTACCTAATCTTTTGTTTTACACTGTTGACATATGTGCCTTTTTCCGCCATTATTCAATTTACGTTCGCTTACCCCCGAACGTCCTTCCCCGTACCCCAGAGGTACGCACATCCCAGATTGGGAACCGCTGGTCTAGACTATTCGGCAAGACGACAAATTCCAAGTAAATTCTATGAAAATAAGTAAAATAATAAAAAAGAAGGGTAAAATTAATTCACCAATTCTTTTTAACAATTGGTGATTTGTGTAATTGTACAAACAAAGTGTCAATAAAATAGACAATTTTTTTTTTTAATTGTCCATTTGAGAATATGCCTAAAAAAAATTGGTCCAAGAAAATGGAATTATTTTACGCCAACGGGACGAAATGAATTTTACACGTTTCTAAAAAATCGAGGTAAAATCGGTCAATAACGTTCAAGTTAACAGTAAACCAACAAAACTATTTTACCAAAACATGCGAAATTTGCATTAAAATCTCGGCAGATGTAAAATAGTAAGGAATTCTACGTGATTTAATCAAGACCTTTTCTTTATTCTGAATGTTGAGTTCGCACCAATTTATGTTCGTTTAATTTGTCATTTAAATTCAGCTTAATGGGGAGTAAATGCACACGGGAAAATTCTACAAGAGAAATATATCTTAACAGTTTATTTCGAAATCCAGCATCTGGAAGCGTTGCAGGTTACACCACTCACTAAATAATGCGAATAAATTATCCGAAACTTAAATAGAATTCTCTTTTATTTGCTAAGTAGCTAACAAACAAGTATCGTGAAAATATTTAACTTTTTTTTGGAAACGCACGAGGGGATGGTGGAGAATGGATTTAAAGTAAGAATCTGATTTGTAAGAACTTATTTTATTTGTTGATAAATCAATCAGATGGTCGTCACTCCCAATGGAATGACGTCAGAAGACTGGTGATCGCTCGCCGTTGCTGTCCTTCATTGACAGATGGCTGAGTGAACCCTAGAATTCTTTAAAAACTGTCCATCCCCAACAGAGTCACACTCTAATATGTCAGCGCGTGAAGTAACTTTTTTAACGTTATCTACAAGACCCACAGTCCAGAGAAGAGTCTTTATATATTGATATATTATTTATTATTATTATTAATTTTTCTGGTCTGTTATAGTTTTTACATACGGATTGGTTAGTAATAATTAGGGCAAAGCGTTTGATGATTTTGCATCTTTTTTCTATGAAGGTTGAAACATGGCTCGCATATATGAAAATGTGTAACATTAAATAATTAGTTAAATAAAGGCAATTCGTTAGGGCATTTTATTGCATTTTTCGACATTTTTTAGGGATAGGTCATTTTTTGGCAATTGTTAGGTCATTTTGAGCATTTTTAGTAGTTTTTTAGAAGGCAATGTCATTTTTTTTTATACTTTGAGATTTTATTTATTATTCAGTATTTTTGCTTGGAAATTTTTCCAGAAAACGAGTGAACGTTTTTTTTTTTTTTTTTGGTTGTCAAAGTTAAAAAAGTTAAAAAAAAAAGGTTTATTCTATTGGTCATTTTTTTTTTATTTTTCTGTCATTTTTTTACTTTTTTTAGGTCATAAATGCATTTTTTATTTGTCATTTATTAGCAAATTACTGGTCTTTAAATGCCTTGCCCTAGTAATAATTCTCCAAATAAAAACTGAAGTTTCTGATTTACTCATAATGTCAAAATCTAAATTTCTCAAGTCCAAAAAAATAATTTGAGAGGAAAAAATATATAAAAAAAAATAATAAAAATTAATAATAAAAATTAATAATTCAATATCATTGTCAATTCAATATCGTTACTACTTTTGAGTTTTTTAATTGTTTTAGGATTTTTTTTATCCATTTTCATTCCATTTTTGCAGGAATAATAATTGGATCTAGTGAAGTTAGTTTTGCAGCGATCGAACAAACAAACTTTCTCCTTTATATATATATAGATTATTCACAGTGCCGGATTAAGAGGGGGAAAAAGGGGGCAACTGCCCCGGGAGGCAACAGGGGGGGGGGGGGCGGCAAAATGGGATTGAAATAGTTATTTATTATTGCCTTAAATAATGAAAAACAGCTACAGGGACGGCATGGGGCTGATTTGCCCCCCCCCCCCTGATAAATTTCCTAGATCCGGCACTGATTATTCATTTACATTCATAGCATTCGAATTATTGAGTACCCAGATCACAGGACAAGAGGTGATACTAGTGATGTCAATAGTGGCCTCTTGCGGAAGTTTTCACAAATATAACATTCTAATTACCTTAGATCAGTTAACGGTCCTCCAATGGGAAATTTCAATTGAAAGATGCTCTTTTGTTCGTTTATAATTTGAGTGTGTGTCGACGCTTTAAGATAGGTATCCAATTTTTTCGTTTATTTTTGAACTGCTTTTTTTGACTCGGAATTAGCAATTTCATTTATCAATTCAATATATTAATTTTCATTAAATGCATAAATCACTATTTTACAGAAGTGTTGTGTAAATTAGTTGTATATTTCGTTTAAACAAACGATAATTTATCAATCAGTGTCGATCATCCGAAGTCAATTTTGAAAATATTGGGTTTAGTATAATGTTCGATTAAATAATGGATTAAATATGTAACCAGTAATGCTTTTTGTATTTTATTTTATTTTATTCTATTTTATTTTATTTTTTCTTGCCTGTAATTGACTCCCTGCCTGCCTTCTCGACGGGACTACCCTTAAGGCACAGGGAAGTCACACTCATATCTATTATGTATTATCAAACTTTTGTAAGGCAAATAAATTATTATTATATTATTATTATTATTATTATTATTATTATTATTATTATTAAATAAATTGATTGATGCTATCTCCCGCTCTATTTATTCCCTAAACTCTTTCAATAAAAATATATTTATTATTTTCGATGACAATTTAGTGTTACAAAAACAGCAGCAGAAGCAGTGGCCAAGAATTCTAACAAATATCTTTTAATAAATCATATTGATTCCTCAGGTTACATGCATTCATTTTCTCAACGCTAAAGTCAATTGTTCTTAATTCGTTCATATATATCTTGAATACAGTCCAAGTTCCGCTAGAAGATACATTCACTTCCCGGTAAAATTAATTCTTCTTCACATTCAGAAATTTCTAAGTCTATTATATGATGAGGCTTCTTTTAATCTCGATTGGTTAGTCCATCACATCTCCATCGAAAAAAAAAAATCTGAAATGAAAATCTAAGAAAGAAGAAAATAAAGTGAGATTCATTTATCCTTCTTAGAATAATTAATCATCTTCAAAGTCATTCAAAAAGTTCCCTTACATTAGTTTTAAATTTATTTTTTTGTTTTATTTACAGGAAGTTTATTTAGAGATCCCATCCACCTACACATTTTTATTTATCTCTTTTTTTTTAATAAATCGAATATATTTCAGAGGTGAGGGTTTCTTCTGATAAAAGAAACTTAGAGTTGATTATAGTCTCAGGGGTCTTGTCTTTAATCCCACCGATCGTTTAATTCTGTATAAACTTCAGATTTTAGTATGAGATCAATTAAGTAATATCGATATTAATTATGGAATCTTCCAAATAAATTTATTAAAAGAAACTCTGATAAATTAACTGTACTTTAAAGAAAAAAAAAGTACTGAAATATTGCATTCGCAGGCTGTAGACGTTCCTCCACAATTTGCAAATAAATAAATAATAAATAATAAAAACTGTAATCTCACATTAAGCGCAATGAAAATTGAGAATTTTTTTTTTTTTAAATATAATCTTTCTTTTTTCGCGAGTTTATAAATTAGGACAGCAAAGATTTTAATAAGATAAAAGTATTTATTAATTAAAAAAGGAGTTTTACAAAATTCAGGTGTTCATTTTACAACTTTTCATATTTGAGACATTTACAAAAAGTGTATAAATAATTTTACATAAAGTGATATAATATAATAAATATCCAATATAAATTGATACAAATAAATATTCAAAAAAAGGTGAAAGGATTCATTAAAAATGGTCACAATAAACATTTAATAACTATTTTGTGATTATTTCTTGATATGGAAGGGAATAGATCTTCACGTATACATTGTCTTCTCAACCAACTACGGAAAAAAAAAATATTAGTTTGAGAAGGTTTATTAAAACTCATTAAAAAATTATTACATAAAAGAAAACCACATAACTAAACAAAAATTCACTGAGCTAATTTTGGTTTTTGTAATGTGAATCGGAGACGGTTTCGACGGTACTACACTCATCAGTCCGATCTGCCCAGTATACTTTTAGCTCAGTGAAGAAGGACAATATACAAAACGGACAAACATGCAAAAAAAAGACCCTCATTTAAAAATTTCAAAAAACTAATCAAGCATAAAAGAGGTGAACAATCAATCCACGCTAGCATTCCGTTTAGCTGATTATGGATTTATTCATTAAAAAGAATACTGGGATTTGTACTGCCATACCATGTTATAGCCGATCACAAGAACTGTTGACTTTTATTGGCAAATAAAAACTTACTTCTTCAGTCCTACTGCAGAAATGAGTTCCACTAAATTAGAACTTTTCAAAATTAAAGACCTTCAGTGCACAAATCAGAAGCCCTGATGATGCGGTGAAACATGGTATGATATTACAAACCTGAAAAAATATACCTTGTTCAAATTCGTATTTGTTCTAAAATTTTCAAAATTTTAGAGGAAAAAAATACTACCATGGGGTTTCTTGAACTCTTAAAACTGCTTTTATGTTTTTTTTTTTGGTTTCTTCTGACAGAAACACAGCAACAAAGGCAAATTCTAAAACGTACATAGCAATCGGTTGTTTGAACTGTGACGTCGTGTCACATGATTTGTGACTATATAGTCTATAAAACCATTATGGTCGCTTTACACGCTCTTGAAAAACATGTCTGAAACCGGCAAGGGGCTCGAAAAACTCCCACTTGCTCTAAATATAAACGGTTCTAAATTCAGGCAAATAATTAGAAGCAAGTCGATACCAGCACTCATGGCGGTGAGAAAATTTATTTCAAAACTGCGAGTGTTAACTTCACGCTGAAATCTGGGATCTTTTTTTACCTTTTTCTTTATCTCTGCTGTGAATTGAGTAAAGAATTAATAACTAAACAAAGGTGCAAAATCATCTTGTTTGTCCCTTCGGCGAAGGCAGTTTTCTCGCGATCTCAACGAGAACAAACGAGACTTCGACAAATAAAACAATCTTCCTGTGTAAAGCGATACGACAAGCGGCCAGCGGCAACACTAGCAATTGCAAATATTTCAGCTCGTCTTTGAGGCAAGCTGCTGGAAAAACTCAAACTTGTTCGAAAAGCCTGCCACTAACTCTAAACACGTGCACTGACCAATTTTCAGGCAATTATTAGAAGTCGACAACAGCGCGCACAGCGGCCAGAAGAGTATTGAAAGGATATATATTTCTGATTTTATATGCATTAATCTTAATGAATTTTATTTGTATTCTAATGTTTTCCGTTTCCCATTTATTTCAAA
>JAFIDM010016198.1:0-10052 GCA_023159025.1 Thereuonema tuberculata
AGAGTAATTAATGGTATATGAGGATTAACTTTATACAATCACAGCTTCTTAAAATAAATTCATTCCTCTTTTCCTTTATACATAAGATTTATAAATTCATTTAAAAAAATATCTCAAATTTATTATAAAAGTGGTTTTTCCTGTTTAGTAACAATACAAATTACTGATAAAACCCCTAAAAAACAGGAAATGTATGCCTTTACAGAAATAATTGTCCAAATAGAAAAATAACACGAAGAAAATAACTTAGGTATACACCTGCAATTAAAAACCACCACCAGCCATCACTCTCTCGGAATGTCGTGCGAAGGAACACGAGCAACAATAGTAAGCTCCACACGGGCAACAAATAAGAATCATTTATAAAAATTAATACATGCTAATGACATCAAAAAGAACAATTAAAACCAATTTTATTTACAATACTATACTGAATATTACTTTGAGAACAACACAACATGAAATGTACCAACATTTCAAAGACTGAGTGTATTATTTAATTTCTGTATTCAGAAATGAAAAATCGTATTACAATTCAGTTTTGAAAACCTTAATTTAATTTCTGAATCATAATACTGACCTACCGCTTAGTCGGTATGGTTCTAGAGATGTTGTCATTATCCCGTTACCATTTAGTTTCTTCCTCTATATCCTTTTATTCTAGACAATCTATCCATGTCAGGAACACTTTCAGTAACCAATAAAGCTTGATATTTAAAATATTTTTTTCGTAATCTGTATTATATTCATATTAAATATTACAAATTTTAAAGAAGATTTTTAAAATCAGATGACGAAACTAAATAGAATGACGTGGATTGATTTCTGTTTTTTTTGTATTGTGTTAACGAGAAGAAGAGTGAGAAATAAAAAGCGTTTTGATTCCGACATAAAATTACGATTTTTTTTTATTAAGACTTGTTAACATTATTTTAAGAATTGAAGTTAAGATGAAACCGTCTATGAATTGTTAATATCCCCTTTATTTTCAGGTGACTGGTGTCATTGTTACTTACCTGGTGGTTCTCATTCAATTTCAACTAACTATGCCCAAATCATACGACTGCGTCAACTCAACGGTGTTCTGAATGTATGATGAATGTATTATAACACGTTTTCCTCTGCTTTAATACTTGTATCAAATCAAGAACTACGAAATAAAAGCTATCTTCGGATGAACAGAATTTGAAAAATATTAAAAAAAAAGAGTAAAGAAAACATATATTCAGCATTTGGAAACAATAAATACAAGCTGTGATTGGATAAAGACTGAAGATATTAGATATAATTGAATCATGTTAACCATTAGAAAAGAAATACTAATTTAAAATCACAGAGACTTTTGTTTAGAAAAAAAAAACCAGATTTGTAACCAATTCATACGAAAGTTTGAATAATGCTTTTTATTAAAATATTCATAAAATATATATGATTAAATATACCTTTAAAATGAAAAATTAATAAAGCAACGTTTGAGAAATTTAAATAAACGGTAATATTAGTTGTTGTGTAATAAAGAAGTTCAATTATGCACTGTATATTCTGTTATTTGTTTTGTAAAGAAGTTGATAAGAATTTGAATATAATAAAATTAATAGAAAATTGAATTTGTATTTTTAATAACGAATCAACAGAATTACTACTTTTCTAAAATTATTAACGCTTATCCGTAGTAATATTGGATAAGATTGGAATTGACAAGGGAGAATCAAGTAATTTTTCAAAATACATACTTTTTATATTTTGAAATAGAAAATTGATGTATTGAAAAAGACACTGAAAGAAGTTAATATTTCAAAATATTTTTTGAATATTTTGTTCGAAACTTTGTTTGTTATATACAAACTGTTACAATTTTCCCCAGGAAAGATTTTTGTCCTCAAAAAAAATACAGTAGGCCTATATTCTCGATATCTCGAACTTCGATATCTCGAAAACCTTGATTTGTCGAAAAATTATTTTTCCTCTTGATATTACATATTCATCTAATGTTAATTTTAATTCTTATGTCGAAGAGACTTCACTGAAAACCTTGTTATGTCGAATATTTTTTGAAGTAAAAAATGAATTTTTCCGGAAAAATCGCCGTTCAGTTGTGTCGAAGGAAATAGAGGTATTTTTCCAAGAATCTATCACACCCTTCATTAGCTGCATCCAAAGCTAAAGATGCTGTCCATATACTACGACGCTTCATGGAATGCTCGGAAAACGTGGAAAACGATGACTTTGCCGCTATTTTTCAAATAGAAAAATTGGTTGAAGAACAATTTCAAAAGAGCTGTCGCCAGGCCACGATACTAGACTTTTTAAGAAATTCTGGCAATGTAAGTTCATTGTATTTTACTAATTCTTTTCAATTTAATGTAATTATTTTCGACTACTTTTAAAAATTAAAATTATCATTGTTGTATTTAGAGTGATTGTCAACTATCATTACATATTTATACTTACTCTCATCTATCAAAACTCTTAATTTTAGAATATTATTCCGTATCTTGTGTTTTTACGTGAGTTTTTATGTTTTGGTTATGACCTTGTCATCTCGAAAACTCGCTGTTTCGAATTTTTTTTAGCGTCCCTTCGACTTCGAGATATCGAGAGTATACTGTATTTATAATACCTACAAAACAAAAAAATCTACTAATAACAAAGAAATTGAGCAAAAATGTAAAAGCTTAAATATAAACACAAAAATTTAAATATAAATAATGCAAAAGATTAAATATAACTCTGAAATGTACACGTATATAATACACTTAAGTTCAGAATAATCTTATGTACAGTTAAGGACAAATTACATTTAAAACAGGGAGACCCTCTAGCTAGCACAGACAACAGACAGAAAAACGGACAAAAAAATAATACCATTGGACAAGTCGGCTATTATGGTCTCAACGAAACATCTTGTAACTTGTGTGGATGAAAATATCTTCTTGTAGCTAGATGTGAGCTGCATAAGATAAAAAGTTCATTGGATTTTTAAAGATGAATCGTTTGGCACTAAATTAAATGAAAAAACATTGTAGTTATCCTGAGTTGACTTCTTGCGTTGACTTGATGTTTATTTTGACTAATTGACTGGCCTCCTCGAGGATTGATTTTAGCAGGACTGGATAATCTGTTCAATGGGTTTGGGAGTAATGAATCCAAACAGGTTGAATGCAGCCGTCTTTGAAGTAGATAAAATGGAGTTTAACCATTTTGTTGTCAGTCGCTGGATATCTATTGGAGGAGACGTAGGCTTGCAATCTAGCAATCCTTAAGCCTTAGAATATTGCGTTTTTGTTTTCTAAATTGTTTCTAAATTTTAGTTATTTTAAATTCCACTTACGCCATGATGACAAGAGGATAAATTGACCGTATCTTTACAGAAACCGGAGATATGTTTTTTTCAGATTCCACATGACTGTCCGTATTTATGTATACAGGGTGGCCGGAAAGTTCCCGTACCCCCTATTATGTTATTATTATATTAAGATTGCATATTGAAATTGTGATGCTTCTCCTTATATAGTAAATGATCTGTATATCATTTATACTGTATCTGTATGGGAAAGTTTGACTCTTGGTAGGGTGCATTGAATACATGTATGAAATCGCTTCCCGTAGTTTCTTTACTTCAAATCTTGAAAGTTTTTTATTCCTCAAAGATTTGTCTTTAAAGATAAAAAGCTAACAGAAAACAAGTTATCATTGTGGCATTCTTGAAGCACTTGTAACATATCATCATCAGAATATGCGTCTGGACTCAACACGAAATAAATTCATCTGTTTACATCTGGATTCTGTTTTAGTCTCAATCTAAATGTCGTTCGTGATAACAATAAAGAAGTTTTATGAAATTCAATATCAACACTTGATAGTATTTGGTTTTCACTTCTTGACGATTTTTCTATTTTCAAACCCTTATAGTCCCGTTGTTTTTACCACAAACTTTTCAGAGCTTATAGATCATCGGTAGAACTACAAATAAACATCCAAAAATTTAAAATCTGTTTACGGATTTTTGGAGGCGGGTCTTTAGAAGTGGGGCATTGAGGTCAAGTGGTCAAAATTGTGACGTTGATAACTGCCGTAAATTTGATGCTTTTGAGCTAAACTTTTATGGGTGCTAGATACCCTTAAGGACTCCATTGGTATTGCATTTCGGCCAAAATCGAATCAACCCTTCCAAAATGGCGGCTGTTAGAAATTTCAACTTTTTACTTTTTTTCCTATCTTCAAACCCTTATTCTGATAGTGTTTTTACAGCTTTTGCCACAAACTTTTTACAGATTTTAGGGCATTGGTGTAAGTAAGTAACAATAAAGTCGACAACTGTTCATTTGTTTTTAGGGGGCGGAGCTTACAAGTCGGACGTGACCTCAAAGACATGATTTGAATAACTTCCGTAAATTTTGGTCTTTTCAGCTAAAACTAACCTTGACTTCGGATGGCTGAATATCAAACTTTATTATTAAAATATTATTAACAAATACTCTTCACAAATCTCAAGGTGGTAGACCTTTGGGAAATACACTTACTGCAGTAAATGCGCGACAAAGATATTTATTATTGGTGAACACACTGTTGTAAGATAGGATCGTTTGCCTTTTTTGATTTCTTGTAAGCATTAAAGTCCTTCGTAGTTATTTCACTTTGATAATACAATTGTCAAAAAATGATATAATACCGTATTTACTCGCATAATTTGTCAAAATATTGATGAAAAAAAGCGGGGGGGGGGGGAAATTACGCGATGTTTTTCAATTTGAGGAAAAAAAAATAGGGTGAAAGTGTAAGGAAAACCATGTTAAATATTGATTTTTAAAGCATGAAATGTAATCAACAACAATTTTATTAACACGCAACATTTAAAATATAAGAAATCACATCTCAACATTTGTTTTTTCTTCAAAGTACAGTTAAGCAATAGGCATGCACGGATGTGTGTGTGCGACTGTGACGTAATTTCGTAACTCACGCAGCGCAGCCCGCCATCTTTATAACTGCTCACCGCATGACGTCAGCATCAGCTGCCTGCTAATAGAGAACTTAACTTTATTCGCGAACTTCACGTTTTCACAAAACACTGGAAATTGTTGTACTGATTCAGAAGGAGTCTGCTCTTGTACTGACCGGGGTGGGGGTGGAATCTTTCCCTAAAGTAGCGTGAGATAGAGAAATGTGGAAGTAACGGTACATTGTCGCGTCGTCGTGAGTTGACCGCGAGTCAAGGTCATGTTGGAAACGCGTTGAAGTAGAGGTGGGAAAATTATGCGATAAAAATAAAAATTGAATTTTGTAATCCACAAAAACTGGGGTGGGGAAAATACGCGATGGGGGAAATTATGCGCGTAAATACGGTAATGGGAATAGCAGTAAAACTAATCAGGAAAACAATAAGAACAACAAAAAACACTCTAAGCCTTTATTAATATTGTTACATAAATGATTAATGATTTTATTAACAAATCATCAACAAAAAGTATTTCTTTTTGGTTGCTGTTGTTGTTTTTTTAATAAACTTCAGTAAACCAAAAAATCGACATTTTAATCTTTTTCCCTAATTATTTTTGTCTTTTGTTTAATTTTGAAAGTTTTAAAAGTTTTATCTTTGAAATCTAATTTATTTGAAAATTGTAATTTTACATTATTAATTCATATTTATTAATATTTATGTTTACCGTATCACTTCTGTAATCGGAAATTTTTATTTATAATTAAAAATTCTATTATTCGATAACCAGTGATAAATAAGGAAGTAAAGGTTAATAATTTATGACAAAATTAATGATTATATTTCTTAAAACTGTTTCACGGCATCGTCGAGTTGCTGCAATCACAGGGTTTGGGCATACTTAATTGAAACTGAATAAGAACGACTAGGTAGGTTACAATGACACCAATCACCTGAAATTTAAAGAAAGTAAAAATTATGCAATTTAATGCTTTCAAAAGAGACAAAACAATTAAATTAGGAATAGTAATTTTTTTCAAATATTTGGAAAAATTGACACGCACTCAAGCAAAACTGACAAAAAAAAGTTAAAGCACTAGGATGAAAGCGTCGAATTTGAATGAAATTCCGTATGCAATAACTTCCCACTACAAACGCAAATGATTAAAGTTTAGTTGTCGATAAAAGTCACCATAAACCCTGTAACTTAATTGAGGAACCCATGTTGTCGTCATTAAAGCATTTCATTAGAGTATTCTGATTCGTGAAACTGTTGCTTTCATCTCATTATTCCATCAATAATTTACATCAGTTTCCTATCACTAATGCCTAAAGAAGACGCCTTCGAAGATCCTACAAGAATTGAAGGACTTTGAGAGAGGCGTCTCCGTGAGACTATGACAAACAGCCTGGTCATGTAGACGAATCGATCACCATCTGTGCCGTAGTGATGATTCAGTAGGAAGCAACTGGAATCGATAATACCATGAGATCACTAAGACTCTATCGGCCCAAACCACTGCTGGAGACAATTGGTTTGTTATGTCCCTAACTGCATTGACAGCTTCACTCTATATATCTAGAGCACAGGTTTCCAACCTTTTCTATTCAGAAAACCCCTTGAAATATTACTTAAAATCTCGGCAATCTAACAAGTAAATTACAAAATAAATGGAAAGCAGTAATTTAATGAATAATAATTAAAGCATACTTTTGAATAAAATACTAAATGGATATTTTTGTCTATATCTACTTATTAATTACTGTCAATAAAAAAATGGCAAACATTTTGACATCTCATCTGGCTTATTGGTTACAAAACAACCTCGTATTTTGGGATATTTTGTTAATGTTGTTATTTTCTTTAAAATTATAAACGAATTATCAACAAGTTTTTCCAAAGTTGCAGCAGAAAAATAGTATATAACAATGTTTGTCAGAAGAGAACTTAAAGATTGATTGCTTTGATTTCCAATTACTTTTAACTTCGTTTTTCATTGTAAGCTTTCATTTGAAGCATCATAATTGCTAATAGACTTAAGAGATATCTCAATACAACAGATTTATCTCAATTGTGGATTTTATAAACTAGAACTTACTGTGGTTAAAGTACTTAAGTTTATTGGAAACAATCCACAACCATTGAACACTGAAGAAGGAAAAGATGCATTAATTGTTGCCAGGAAATACTAAATCAGAAAAAAAACAGTAAATAAAATAATAAGTAAAAGTAAACAAAACAGTAAATAACATTCATAAAAAATTTTAAAAACCTAATCACATAACAAAGTTATCACAATATGTTGTTATTTGTATCCTATTTGCTTGCTCTATTATAGTTTGTTTTCATCAAAATTAATACAGTAAGAAATCTATGCATTGCACGTTTTTGAAAGTAGTAACAAAACAGTTAAAAAATGTAATCGGAAGATTTTTAGCAAAATTAATAAAATGATTACAATACTCTGATGAAATAAAAATTCTTTCTCAAGAAGAAGCGATTAGTTTTGACATTTCCTTAGATTTGGCATGATTTATTTCAAGATAAATGTTTCAAGTTTAATTAGCTTTAGTTTTGCATTCTATCTTTAAGGTTTTTATCATTAGAATTTAATTTCAAAAGAAATTATCATTCATCAGTGAAACATATTTAACAAAGGATTCCATATATAAATAATATCAGACTTTGATCTTTGGTCTACCTTATAGCCAAAAAGGCCCAAATAATTAAATTCACAAACAAATTTAATTAGAATTAGCAAGACTTAACGTGCATTGTTCATTATTAATCACACAAACGAAACCGATGCACCTGAATAAATTGACTTTAATACAATAAATGAAAACCAATACAATATGACTATAGTTTCTGGTACATAATGGAGTACCTATTATAAAGTCTTAATAATATTATCTTGACTTGATAATAGGTACTCCATTATGTACCAGAAACTATGTCGTGTTGTATTATTTTTCATTTATTATATTAAAAACAATTTATTCAGGTGCATCGGCTTCGCTTGTGTGATTAAATTTAATTAACAGTTCTAATACAATTTTTATTAAAAATTGCATTGATTATAAGATACCATAATAGTAAGTAAACTTGAAATTGAAACTGAATGTTTTTTTTGAGACTTTATGTTAAGTGCTCCTTTAAACTTTTGCTAAAAGATGTATTCTTGTTTTGAACCACCGACAATAGAAAATTTGATTTCCCCGATCCAGCAAGCTAACTATTTTAACAGCCAACTTGCATTATATGGGATCGCCTATGGGAAAATAATAAAATGAAAAGTCATCAATTCTTTACACGCGTTAAACCTTCCAGGCACACAACTTGAGTTTATCGTGTCAGTTTAACACATTTCATTTCAGTAAAAATTTTAAATCACATAATAACATCTATCGGAGTTTGATATCTAGAAATCAGTTACGATGCATTCTTATAAATTATTTCACAATATTTCTAAATATTCAAAATGATTATTTCAAGATTTTGAACTTTCAATTTTTCTATTGTCTGTAATTGTTTTAAATAAATACCTCAATTTCTTTTTGCACAGCCTCCTGCGTTATATTAGCCAAAAAGCTCTTCACAGTAAATTGCATTCTATTGATCTAAAAAAGTAACAAAAGACATTAATTTTCGTCTTATGATGAAGGATGGAAAATAATACATAATTTCGAAATGTAAGTATAAAACCTATTTCCTACTTTTATTTTTATCGGAATTTTCTTTGTTCAAATGAGAGGACTTTGAGCCCTATCAAGGAAGGAAGCCTTTCATAGAGAAATACCGACAGTAACGAAATGCCAATTTGCACTCAGAAAATTTACAAATGAAAAAAAAAACTTTCAATTCACTAAATACGGATTCCACTTCCAGTTCCAATTACTAAAGCTTTATTTAAAACGATGTAAACTGTACCATTAATAATCTTTTTCTAATGTAGTTTATTTACTTTTTTTCTACTTTTCTCGTTATCAGTATCAAATTTAGCTTTAGATCACATCTTTATTTTTGTTTTCTTTAATTTTCAGTTAATTGAATTAAGTTTTGTTCTGGAATACTATTCAAAAAGTTTTTTAATTTTTTTAAATCAACTCTTACTCTCCGGATTAATGTCATTACCTAGTAGTGATAAAGAACTACGTAAATCTGTAGTTTACAAAGATTAAAATGACATTATCATTTTAAACAATATACTAAAAAGCATCAAGATCAACACCAAGCGTTTGCTAATTGTTAGGGCCTTCCGAATTTGTTCACATTCCACCTATTCCAAGATGAAGTGAACTTTATAAGGAATTTAATGACCAACAATGGTTATTGAATGCAGAACCAAAGCCCAGAACATCTTCGGAAGTTGTTATGTAAAATATCAAACCAAATGTCAATAGATCGTAAAAAAAAATGACAGCTGTAATATATTGGAGAGATTGGCAGGACCTTAGCTACTTGATACGTATATCTGTATTGGGCAAAAATGACGCTACTGTAGAACACGCCATTGTAAGTCAACACGAGCTAAATTTCGATACAACGTTGATATTATCTACGAACCTAATCCATTTAAAACAAAATATAACAAATAGTTTGTAATTGTACAAAATGAAGGACTTTCCATAAAAGCAGTTATTGAATATAACATTAAGACAACAGATATTAAAAAATAAAGAAGTAACAAAGAAATATATTATCATCTTTAGTACTACAACTAATACAATTAAATTTGTCAAATATTCTACGATGCGAGCGTTGCTGATGCAAATACAATGCATATTATTATATATGCCTACTACATTGACACTTGAAAGGTATGTAAAATTAGTTACCTAAATAATACACGAGACGTTTCGGAACTTCATTACAGGTTCCTTCTTGTAGTCTGGGTCACCCTTATCTTTGAAGTTTTTCTTTTTGATGGAACATGTCGGCTGTGTGTAATTTCCCGTAACGGTTGGAAATAGTCTTTGTTGTGATGTGTTTGCTGAGATGTGTTTGTTGATAAATCTTGATTGTGAATGATCACGGTTGGAAATAGTCATGGTTGGATATATTACTTTGTTGTGATGTGTTTGTTGATTGTGATGCGTGGCAAGAATCAGT
>JAFIDM010016199.1:0-10048 GCA_023159025.1 Thereuonema tuberculata
TGTATTCTGAAATACTTTACTGGGCCTAGGAATTGAAGCGACGAAATGTGCTCCCATGTTAGGCCTATTTCGTGACCCCGATTCGAACCTTCACTAAACCCGAGAACCCCACAGCGACTGCGGACCCCACAGCACCTGTGGCTCGCTTGCTCGCCGTGCTACCGTCGCAACACTGCGGCCATCCGAAGCATAACAAGCAAAGAATTCAACGTGCAGGACAGAACAAAGTGTGTATATGGTGAAAGATCGGTTAATTTTGACATTATAAATTGATGTTTGTGTTGTTCTGCTTGATTTTTTTGGAAAGGTCTACTTGATTTTTTTGGGAAAGGTCTGAACAACGCCATCTTGAATTTTAACGAAGAGACGAGATGACCCCAATTTGAAAATTAAAGGAAACCGCAACAATAAGGTGAATTATTATAACTTGTTCTGTTTAATAGCTTAACTCCCAGAATTGGTTCCTACCCTACCTTTAAATTTACTCTTAAAATTAAAAAAAAAAAAAAATGGGATATCAAAGTACTTGTGCTGTTTGCTCCGGGGATATTTTGGATCAAGAAGTTAAATGTTTCAACTGTCAGTCAGAGTACCACCATGGTTGCTCTTTGTCAGAATCCACATACAAGGGTATGGCTATGAAAAATAAAAAAAAATGGAAATGTGTACTTTGTAGACCACATAACTCTGCAAAACACTCTCGCACAGCAGTGACTAATAATGTTGAGACTCCTGAAGGGAAAAATCTCAATTCTGATAAAACCCTTGAAGAAATTCAAAAAAAACTGGATGGTCTCAACAAATTGGAAAAATTAGATGTGCTAGATGTTCTAATTCAGGACATAAATGAAATAAAGAAATCGTTAGATTTTCTAACACAAAACTATGATGAGGTACTACAAAAAATGCAAAAGTTGAAAGAAGTACACAAAGGCCAAAATAAAGAAATCAATGGTTTAAAGCAAGAGAACATAAAAAATAATACCAAAATAAGAGATTTGGAAAACAAAATTGAATCAATGGAAAGATATTCCAGAAGCAAAAACATAGAAATTTTGAATGTCAAAGAAAATGCAAATGAAAATTTAAATGATGTCATAAGAGGTATCTCAGAAAAATTAAACATCAAATACAAATCAAATGAGGTTGAGACAATACACAGAATTCCCACATTCAACAACAAAAAAACCAAACCTATTATTATTAAATTCAAGGAGTCAAACACGAAACTAGAATGGATGGACAAAAAAAAGAATCATCTCATAAGAAGCAAAGACATTATTGATAATGGTGATGATTCAATTATATTCATTAATGATAATTTAACAAAAAAACAAAAATTTCTGCTTTGGAAGACAAAAATCAAAGCAAAGGAAAATAACATCAAATTTGTCTGGGTAAAAAATGGGTCAATTATGGTCAGAAGAAATGAAAATGCAAATATTATCAAAATAAATAAAATAGAAGATTTAGAGAAAATTGGATAAAAAAAAAAAAAATCTAAATAAATGTTGGAAAAAAAAATGGCAGATACAGATCACATATACGATAATATTGAAAATTACTTATTACATCCAGAAACTTGCGTCACAGAAAATTTAAATAGTTGGTTTATAACAAATTCGGCTCAAAAAAATGAAAAAAATATAAAATTATTACTACTTAACATAAGATCCTTAAGAAAAAACTGATAAATACTTTTCTGTAAAATTAAAACATATTTAAAAAACTTTGATATTATTGCTTTAACAGAAGTAAATATTTCTGAAACTGAAATAGGTCTTTATAAAATCGATAACTGGAACTTATGCTACAAATTAAGAGAAACAAAAAGAGGTGGAGGAATCTTAGTTTATATCAAAAACAATATTGATCATACTATACATAACTTGAAAACCTTAAATTTTGAATCATTACATATTACTGTAAAAAATAACAACTGGGAAAGATCTTATAATCTAATCATCATTTATAGACCTCCTAACCTTAGCATAAAATCTTTCATAAAAGAATTAGACGATTTGTTACAAAATAAAAATAACAATTTGGAAAACTGCTTATTAATGGGTGATATCAACATTGATTTATATAAATTTAATGAAAATAAAAACGTAAAAATCTATCTCGAAACTCTAGGATATTCTGGTTTTAAAAATTGCTTATTTGGAACTACAAGATACGAAAAGACAACAGTTAAAGAAACTGCTTCAAATATTGACCACATCTTTACAAATATTACAAATAACAAAATTTTTACTCATATAATAAAAGAAACAATATCGGATCATTACTTAATAATATTACAATTAGAATTAATAACTAAGAAATCTCAAAATATCAAGCAATTTAACACAAAAAGAGAAAAATTTAAGATTGTAGATAAAGAATTACTAGAAGAAAACATGCTGCATCTACTGGATAAATTAGAAAACAATGAGATTGATAATCCAAATATGATTTATAACAAAATAATACAAGAATATAATAACTCAAAATATACGGTAAAAAGGAAACTTACATATTCCATGAACGAAACAAACACTTATGATTGCAATAACCAAACTTTTAACGGTAAAAAGGGAAGACATAGAACTCAAAAAGAATGGATAACTGAAGAGTTAATTAAAGAAATACAAGAGAGAGATAAATTGTATAAAAAGCACAAAAGTAATAAATCCAATATAACATATTATAATAATTATAAAACTTTTAGAAACAAATTAAATTCCAATATTACAAAAACAAAGAATAGTTACTATTATAATAAATTCAACAATACCATAGATAACCCAAAAGATTGCTGGAATGAAGTAAATAGACTTTTAGGTAAATCACATAAAAAGAACAGAATGAATAAGGAAATTATAAAATTCTCTCAAAGCATGTTGGGATTAAATAAACAAAAAATTCTTGCAGACAGATTTTGTGAATACTTTTCTTCGATAGATAGTAAATACAACATAAACTGCAATGAAAAATTAATAAATGAGAATTATAATACTTCAATTAACAATACTATAATAATTCAGGAACCTAGCGAATATGAGATTTTAGGAATAATAAATAATATGAAAAATAAAAATTCTGTTGGTTTAGACTTAATAGCTATACTATAATATAATATTGAAAAATTACTATCACATATTGAAAATAAAGGAGAACATTATACAAAACTATAATTTAAGATCTGAAAGTCATATAAAATTAACATATCCCTATATAAATAACAGTTACGGAATAAGAAACGTTAATTATAAAATTGAAAACTTTATTAATAATTTAAATGTAAATTTATTTGAAAACAGTAATCACATATCTCTGGTGAAAATTTTTTTTAAAAAATGGTTAATTGAAAATTTCTAAAAATATATGTGTATGTATGTGTGTGTGTATATATGTGTATATGTATGTACATATATATATAAGGTTTCAATTGCTTTTTGTACTAAATGTTATTTTAGTTTTTTGTGTAGAAGATATAATTACATAAACAATTGTATTTACTTTTGAGATTAATTTTCTTTTCTTTATATAAACTTTAATGATAAAATTAAATTTTGTATTTTAAATTTGTACAAGTTCATATAGTTAAAACTTTTTAAAGAATTAATTATATAATTTATACTAACATTATCTGTTAACTACACTTTTTTTATTGTTTATTTTTTTATATATATATATATATATATATATATATATATATATATATATATATTATGTTAGCTTTGTAAAACTACTTAATCCCAGAACCCGTTTGATAGGGATTCTTATTCCTAACGGGACTGAAATGTAATTTAAAATAATTAAGGAATAAAAAAAAAAAAAAAAAAAAAATTATTATCAACTTACGGTTTCAAGTGATCGAGACAATAATTTTTTGCTCTCCGAATCTTAACGAGTAACGAGTTCTCATCATAGATTGCTGGAGCCTTTAGCCTACCCTAAAGCTAGCGTAGTTCCCTCCCCAACCGCGAGGAGGTAGAATCCATGGGGGCTTATTATTATTATTATTATTATTATTATCAACTTACGGTTTCAAGCGATCGAGACAATAATTTTTTGCTCTTCGAATCTTTGTTTTTGAGATAGAATATTTATTTGTAAGTACAATATTGTTTAATTTTATGCAAGAATAATCTTTCTACAATTGAGTTATATAGGAAATGTGAAAAATACGAAAGAAATTGTGAAATTTTTATGATAAATGCATATAATCTTGTGTTAGGGTTAAAATTAGGTTTATGCTGTTATGAGATACGACATTTCAGAATATACTTTACTTTTAATTGCAATTGGGAAGCGAACAGCAGGGCTGCGACATCTGGTGGCCAAAAAAAAAAGCTGTTGCAGTTGATCGGAGAGTCTACAGTCAATTGATTTGCTTTACAGGAATCAAGTCATCTCGTTGTTTCTTGCGAATTTATCATTCGAATTCTTTTGTTTTTGGAATATTTTGTGAATTTGTGATTCCCAAGAAGAGTATATACCTCTAGGAAATAATCCAGAAGCCGTTTCCTAAAGAAAATTGCGGCGAAATCGAAGTTTTAAGCGGCAGCGTGGTAACAAACAAAACTACAGAGAACAAGCAGATTAAAGGTTTATATTATTTTATATAGATAAAAAAAAATAGCTTATTTCAATAATCTATATATAAATTTATTAAATGATGACAGTAATTAATATTCTAGTGTGATTGAAAAAAAACAACCATAATGATTCGTTTTGATGCCTTCGCTTTCTTTTGTAGTTAAAATAAGCTTGTTTGAAATGTAAACAAATGCATTGGTTTTTTTGAAAAAAAATTTTTTACTAATAATAAAGTATTTTCAAAAAAACTAAATCCTTTTTATTATTATTATTATTTTGACTTTTTTCCCCTCTAATGTTCCGGGGTCTTAGTGAAGTGATTTATATTATTTTGAGTACGTACATGTAACGTTGTTAACCACGTGTTCTGTGTTTCAGGGAGAAAAAATGTAAATGCTAAATGTTTTATTAGTCAAGCTAGAATTCTTTATTCAATAAAAATTGTTTCTTTAAGAATTACTTTTACTATTAATATAAAATGTGTAAGTAAATGTTCAGTAAAGTAACCGAAACAATAAAAAAAAAATTACAGTTTCAGTATTGTACTTTCAAAAAACATTTATAACTTTTAACTCAGAACCAAAGAAATTAAAAAAAAAAAAAATACTTTTTACAATAATAGTGAATAAATACTTTTAAAATGTTTAAAATACAGATTTAATCAATTACTCCATTCAACATGGCTTTTCATATACATGACGAAATCATCACGAAATAATCTACGAGGTTTCGACATAACTTACGATGATTCACTTTAAATTTACTTGAAATCATTCTTAATATCAAAATCATGAATGAAATAAATTATTCTATTTTTTATAGCTTTAAGCTTCCGTATGAAGAAAATGGATACAACATAATAGGTTTTAAAAATATTTTAAGCTATATAGCTATTTTGTGAATCACATGTTTACGATTCGAGCGTTTGCCTTTTAAGAACTAAAGAACAAAAACGAGTTGGTTATTCTGTATTTATTAATACTACTTAGTTTTCCTCTGAATACAAGACTTAAGACATGGATTTAAATATACAAAAAACTGAAATAAAAACAAATTTAGACTATTGTCAACGTTGTCAAGACGGCAATGAAAAAAATTCAGTCCAACGCTAACGGTTTGTTTGCAATAAATAAAACTAATGTCGAAAGATTCACGAGATGTTTCAAAACGACTTTTTTTTTTTAACGAATTTGCCTGCCTCTTTTATTAGAAAGTCTTCCTTTCTGAAATGGTCGCTGCAAATCTGACTCCATTTCGAAGGCTTTTTGCCAGACCGAATTTTCACCCACCAAGCTTTTTTTAAAGCTTTGTCTTTCGGAAAAGAATGAAAGGTTATATTCTTTTTATCTCCGTAAAACCTATTGAAGCATTGGGGAACACAACAATTCTTTCCACCTCTCTTTTTCTTCGTCACTTGTTCCTTGGACATGCTGGCACGTGGCTCATCCATGAAATCAGCTGGGCGACTGATCAACTATAACATGTTGCTCGTAGCGCCCTCTATAGTCCGTTTCGCTTCCCAATAGAATGGGGAAGAATTATGTCTTTTACTTTAAAGTGTGCATCATGTCTTTCATTATTAAATGAGCAAGAAGTAACATGTTTTTCTTGAGATTCAAAATAACATCACAAGTGTTCGTTGACGGAAACGACATACTGATCCATGACAAATAGGAAGAAAAAAGAATGAAAATATAATACTTGTAGAAAACAACAGACTGAAATTACTCAACAGATGTAACATCAGATTCACTTTTGAATTTAAATCTTGAAGCATTTCAGAAGAAATTGGATTGCTTAGACAATTTAAAGAAATTAGACAATTTAGATAAGCTGATGAAGGATATCTCAGAAATAAAAGACTCATTGGACTTCTTATCTAAAAATTAAGATGTTATTCTCAACAAAATGCAGAGTTTTATTGAAACTAACAAAACACAGAATAAAATAATTTCTGACTTAAAACAAGAGCTAAAAGAAAGTAAGGATCACATAAGGTATCTTGAAAAGCAAACAGACAACTTAGAAAAATATTCAAGAAGGAATAACATAGAAATTTTGAATGTTAAAGAGAATAGGGAAGAAAATCTGTATGAAATTGTGAGTAAAGTTGCATCAACAATAAATGTGCCATTTGAGAAACAAGATTTGGAAGCAGTTCATAGATTGCCAACATAAAACACAAGAAATAAACCTATAATTGTAAAGATCAAAAACTTCGAATGTAATAAAATTTTTTGATATAGATGACCTAAAAAAACTGGTGTAGGAAATGGCTAATGATATACTGTACAATGATATTACAAAATATCTGTATTATAATGATACTTTTGAATTGGAAAATTTGGAGGAATGGAAAGATGTGATTAATAATAAGGATTTGAAAGATAGTAATCTCATTATTATACATCTTAATATAAGATCTGTTAGAAAAAATTGGGATTGATTTGTTTGTAAAATTATTTCATTACTAGAATTAATTGATGTTATCGTCTTGACAGAAGTAAATGTATTTGAAAATGAAATAGAATTGTATAATATTAACTATTGGAATATGTATTATAAATTAAGAAATGAACAAAAAGGTGGAGGAATTATTATTTATATTAAATTTAACATTAAGGTTGAAAGAGTTCATATATTTTCAATTAATTTTGAAAATGTAAGTCTTGTAGTAAAAAAAAGATATGTGGAAATCTAATATAAATATTTTTGCTACCTATAGACCTCCAAAACAAAAAATTAGGTTATTCATAAATGAAATGGCAGAACATTTTCAAAATACACAATATGTTTTTTGGAAATAATTGTGTGATAATTGGAGATATGAATATAGATTTATTTAAATTTAATGAAAGTAATAATGTAAAATTACATTTAGAAACTTTAGCTTATCAAGGATTTAAAAATTGTTTATATGGCATTACAAGATATGGAAAAACTTCTACAAAAACTACAAAAACTAATATTGAAATTATCTTTCTGAATGATTTATATAGAATTTATAAAAGTTTTATTATAAAAGAAAACATTTCAGATCATTTTTTAACATCTTTCAGTATAAATTTAGATAGCAACAGTACCTATAAAAATTTAAAATATGTAAGAAAAAAATATAAAAACATTGATTACTGTTTATTAGAAAAGAATTTACAGGGTTTATTAGAAATAATTAATAATACAGAAATTGAAGATTCAAATGTTCTATATAATAATATTTTAAGTGAATTTAATAAATCCAAAAGATTTATAACTTATTACACAAATGAATCTGTAATTTCTAATTATTATTCAGGAGTTTCTTATAGTAAAAAACACTATGATAGACAGAATAAAGGTGATCGAATACATAAAGAATGGATAACTAAAGAATTAATTAAAGAAATAAAAATAAGAGACAAATTATTTAAAAATTATAAAAATAATAAAAGTAATAAGCAATATTATAATAATTATAAGAATTTAAGAAATATACTAACATCAAAAATAATAAAAGCAAAAAGTAATTATTATTATAATAAATTTAAAAATGATGTAAATAACCCAAAAAATTGTTGGGAAAAAATAAATGCTTTATTACAAAGAAAAAAAGGTAAAAAACATAAAACTAAAAAAAGAAAATGAAATAAATAGGTTTGCACAGGAAATAAAAGATAAAAACAAATTTAAAACACTTGCAGAAAAATTTTGTAATTGTCATCATAAAATAAGTTATAATTTTAATATAAATTGTAAAGAGAATTTATTACAAGATTTAATAATTCATATTTAATAAATTCAATTGTAATTGATGTACCAAATGATGAAGAGATAATAAATATAATAAATGGAATGAAAAATAAAAAATCAATTGGACATGATCAAATATCTATTTCTGATATCAAAGAGAAAAAGGAAATTTTTAGTAAATTGATAGCATTAATGATACAATTAATTTTCAATAAAGAAATTTATCCAAATAATTTAAAAATATCAAAAATTGTTCCAATATTAAAAAATAATGCTTTTAATGATTGTAAAAATTATAGACCTATTGCTATGTCATCAACTATAAATAAAATAATAGAAAAATTTTTTAATAGGAAACTACAAGAATTTTAAAAGATATTTAATGAAAGTAATGAAAATCAATATGCTTATCAACAAAATAAAAGTACAACTAAATTATTAGAAAAATTTTGTGGGCATATTAATACAAATTTAAATAAAAATCATTTTGTACTATTAATAACTATTGACTTGAGTAAAGCTTTTGATCTGATAGATCATAATTTGCTTTTGATTAAATTGAAAAAATATGGAATAAGAGGTATAATATTTAATATTATGAAAAATTATTTAGAAAATAGAAAGAATTTTGTGCAAATAAATAAAATATTAAGTAAAAGGAAAACAATTAATATTGGAGTGCCAAAAAGATCCAATTTAGGGCCAATTTTATTTATAATTTTTTTAAATGATCTTTTTTATGTTTTAAAAGATTGTTATATATATGTATATGCTGATGATAAAATAATATATACATCAGGTTTAAATTTGAAGATTGTGAATAAAACTTTACAGGATAATTTTAATATTTTACAAAAATGACTTCATGATAATAAACTTGCTCTTAATAATGAAAAAACAAAAGGAATATTAATAAAACCCAAAAACAAAATAGTAGATAAAAAAATTACATTCATAATACATTTGCATGATTGTTTATATGGAAATAGTACAAAATGTATTTCTTGTACTGAAGTTGATATAATAAATAATTTTAAATATTTAGGTGTAGGCCTAAAAAATTCTAAATATTTAGGTGTAATTATAAATGATTTTTTTACATGGGATAACTACATAAATATTTTATATAAAAAATTAAATGTAACCATATATATATTTTATTCTATAAAAAATATTCTTCCACTTAATATAAAAATTTTAATTTAGTTTGCAATTTTTAACTCTTTACTAAATTATGGAGTAAATATATGGGCAAATGTAGGAAATATACATTTGGATAATTTAAAAAATTTACAAACGAAAGTTTTAAAGTTGATATTCCTAAAAACATTTGGAATAATATTAATAAAAGGAAACAAATATTACTAAAATATAATATATTATATCCTAAACAAAAATTTATGTATAATATAATAATAAAGAATTTTTATAGTGTTGTTAAATTAAAAGATGAAAGTAAAGAAAATTATAATTTGAGAAATAAAAATTGAATAAAACTTGATTATCCTTATATATATAATGAATATGGTATAAGAAATTTAAATTATATAATTGAGAAAACCTTTAATGATGTAAATTTGAATGTATTTAAAGATTGTAAAAGAATTTCCATTGTAAAAAGTAATGTAAAAAGTTGGATATTAGATAATATTAATTAATAATTTGTTAATTTTACGTTGTGCTATATTGTATTTCGTTGATATTTTTCTTTCAAATTGTTTGAGGATAAGTT
>JAFIDM010016200.1:0-10047 GCA_023159025.1 Thereuonema tuberculata
AATTTTATCTCTATCTTGCATAATTAAAGAGCCTATCTGCCTTCGTACATTATTCTTCATTTTATTATCTATGCTACTTCTTTTTAAAGCAATAGAGGGTAATTTGATTCATTAATTACAGTTGTCTTTTCAAGATTTGGATTACCCCATTTTTCTAAAGATAGGTTAGTTAGTTTTTTAATGTGTTTTTTCTTAATCTGCTCAGATACCTTCAATGATTTTTGGGCTGCTTTGCATAAAATGGCATAATAATTATTTTCATCTAAATTTTGTGATAATTGCACTGAAATTTTTTGTAATAATTCAATACACTTCTAATTTTTTTGATAATTTTCTATTAGTCTTATATTGAGATATTGTCTTTGAATCCTATTAATATATTTCGCTACCGTTTTTTCTTTACAATATGGAAAACAAAAAAGAATACAGCTAAGATCTTTTTGTGAAAAGTCGCCTTCAATAAGCCTTGGTTGGTTGACGGTCAGTCTCAGCTCGGATATCTTCTCTATTATTGAATTTACATCGCTGAAGTCTGTGGAATATCTTTCTCTTTAATCGCATGATCTTCATGTCATCTATTTTGTTGAATCGTTCTTCAAGTTCTTTCAGTAGTAAGTTTGGGTTAAACCTTCAACAATCATTGACATATCATCGCTGATATGAAGAAATATCATGCCGTATGCTCGCTCACGCTTTTCCAAGAGCTTCCTCTTCTCTTTGGCGTCATCGATTTGTGCTATTTGAGTATCCGACATCTCCGTCGCGGTCCATAGGCCATTATTCATTAACAAGTATTTGATGAATGATTTCCAGCTAAGGTAGTTTTCATTGTCCAAAATCATCCTTGTTTCAGACGCCATTATTTGAGTATCTGAGGTCTTCGTTACCTTGAAATATAAGTTCTGCACAATGGAAAGCGTTGCTGTGGTAGCAAAATCCTAAAAATCTACGGGGTCTGCGTAGTAGAATGGGTAGCTAGGCTAACAAACCTGAAAATCTATTTCTCTGCGCAGTTGGAATGTGTTGCTGGGGTCTCCGTTACCTAAAAATCTGTTACTGTTAATGATCTGAAAAGTTAGAATGAATCTAAAAAGGGCCCATTACAACAGTAAGAGAAATATGAATGACATAGCAGAGTATTTGCAGAATTACCAAATGAATCAAAAATACTAAAAACACATATTTTTTCAAACATGACATAACTTTATATTCATTAAGCACAAATATAAATACAGGTAGCGATTGTTGGAATCGTAAATAAAATTCTAGTATTCTTGTTAACACATTTGAACAGAAATCTTACTCAATTAATAAACAACTTGTTTACAGGTTAACATCAAATAACTTCTAAAGTTTTTGGATAATATCATTCAACAAAATCATCATGAATTACGTTTTAAAACATAGTTAATCATACTCAGTTTATCACAGAATTACAATTGAAATAAAAACCACTAGTTTCATTCAATATCTTATTCTATTCAAAGAAAATATCAATGACTCATTTCATTTAAAAATTATCAAGACTAATTTCATTCAAAGATTTATCAATGGCTTCTTTATACCAAACACACAATCGGTAATATATTTAACACGCGTAACCCCTGGTTACGGCATTGCATTGAATTATATTTAATAATTCCAATCCTGATAAAATCTTAAACTAAGAATGATCTTTATAATCTCTCACTAGAGATTGCTGAATTAATAATCTAAATACATTAGTAAGTTTCAAACTAAACTTAAATACATTGATTACTATTCGATCACGAGAATTTATCCCTATAAGTCCATACAAAGAATTCTTAATTTCTTTTCTTCGATGGTTATAATGGGTGAAAGGAAACACCTGACTCTCTTTTAACTGACGAAACCCGACAGGGAACATGTTCCTTAAGTAAGGGTGAATAATTTTAAATTGAATTTTAAAAACTTGGTAAGGGGGTCCGGGAAAAAATGAGACTCCGAAACGTCGTTTTTTAATTATGCTCTTAATTCAAGCAAAGTAAGTGCAATTTTAGTAGGCTAATTATATAATTTAAGAAATAGCACGTTAAACAAATTTTAAACTAAATGAAAGATTAGTAATGCGATATCGAAAATATACCTTAAATATAACTATTGTCATAGACGACGAAAATATTCTGTGGCGTTGCATGAAAAATTACAAGAAACGTGGGGGTAAAAACAATTGATGAACTGGTGTTCCATGAAAATTAATTTTTTTCAATATCTTCAAAACCTGACGTGATGGAGCAAAACGGTTTTCAGATTTAAAATCAGCATAAAAACCTACATTAGAAAAATTAAACACCATGCCAAATATTTATAGCTTGTTTATCAGTGTTATAAATAAAATCGAATATAAAATAAAATAGAAAAAAGAATTTTTTTTTTTTGCTTTGCAATTTACAGTAGTTGAGAAAAATAAATTTTAATTATCGGATATTTAATTATATTGAATTAATTATCGGATGTTTAATAAAATTAATAATTGTAATTGTTTGTTTTTTGTAATAAAATTGTTTTAGTAAAATTATTGGTTGGTAATATTGTCACGTTGCTATTGGCAACTAAACACCGGTGAGGTGTTGGGTTGAAAATTAATTAAATAAATAATTAATATTTTAATTTTTTGTTTTGTTTTAAGGATTACGTGAAGTAATGTGTATTGCAAGGACGACCTGAACATCGACATTTCGAACGCACATTGCGGCCCCCGGTCATTCCTGGGGCCACGCCTATCTGAGGGTCGGACAGCTTTTTGTCACGTGAGGCTTTTTATACCTCCAAGGACAAATATAATTTTGTCGATCAAGAACATTCTTTGGAAGATATTATTAGATTAGCAACCTTTTTATCAATATTTAATGACAGGTTGGCATTCGAGCTTCGCTAAATCTCCTCAATGAAATATATTCCTTTTAAGTTCTTTTTAAAGTCTGCCAATTAGCCTTGACGATGTATAATGTCACCTCCGTTTCACACGGGTCAGCACTAATTAATCACTTCCCACGCTATGTCTCATTCTCCCAGGAATTTCTCACGATCTTTATCAATGATAGTATTTTATTCCATAGTTTAAAAGTAATATGTCTTTTTCTCCAACTATATATTTCAATATGATATTTAATCTCAACAATTTAATCTGTTGTACTCTCCATTTCTCAGACATTAAGTTATTTGTCAACTTTAGCTATTTCGCGCCTCGTTTTGCGCTTTGTCCGCCATCTTGCTTCTCTTTCCTTTTGTGATTAATCGAAACTACGCGCTGAGCTACCAGTTCCTTTCGGATTACACGAAACCACGGTCTGCATACCAGCTTTTGTCGCGTGAGGCTTTTGATACCTCCAAGGACAAAAAGAATTAAACAATCAAACACCTTTGGTTACTTCAAAACGATGAACCTAAGTGGAAATATCGGCGTTCTGTTGGGCCCGAGAGTTTCCCGCCAAAATCCTCAATTCATCGACCCTGAAGCAATCCAACTGGAAAATACAACCTCCCAACCCAACTTAACCCCCCCTCCCCCTTTCTTCCCGACTCATCTTACAAAGAAAGGATACCGGTGAGATGTAAGGTCTATCATAGTAATGAATAGTCACTTAACGAAAATTAACTTTCACACATTTATTATTCTTCATTAAAAAAAACACATGTACAACAAATATAATTCCCAAACCCCAGTTTCAATAGTTTAAAATCATAGGTCTACACCTTAATCTAATCAGAGATATTTTCCTCCCGATTATCTAAAAATGTAACAAAACATAATCCCCAAAATACAATGCATATATATATATATAGTTAAAATGATATAAACACTAAGTTGACTTTAGATAAGATTATATGTTCAGATATGGGTTTTAGCTCTGTTAAATAAATATTCGTTTGTAAACATCATTATACGAATTTAACATTGTTTCAAAATTCTACCTCACACACAAGAGTCTATCATTTAAATACATTAATTGAACTTATTCGACTCAAAGTTCGTCGGACATTTTCCGTTCAACAAGATTTATTGAATGATGTGAAACACTTTTCCTTTTTTTTTTATATTGATTCCTAGTTTGTAAAGGATTTGTGCTTTTGTTGTTCGTCTGCAACAACTTCTCACAAAGTTTGCGGCTTTTCAACCATGTGTGGTTTCGATTATCTGAGGTTCAAGCCTGGCGTCTAGAACCGATAATTCTTTTCCCTGAATGGATTGAGCGGCTCAAAACCCTGATGTCTGTATCGTAAGCACAATCACTCATAATTTTCGTGAATTAGAGGTTTTTCCTTTATTATCAAAGTCATAGGAGCTCCGCTATACATAGAAAGAGAGAATGTATTTTCCCAGCAGTTTTTTAAGAAAGCTTCCTTTAAACACCAGTTTGTATGACACCCCAAAGCAGAATATCGAGCGACGGGTCGACAATGTCGCAGAACGAAAGTGAGGGCTGCAGAAAAATATCGTATAGAACAGGGGTGGTTTTTTTTTTTGGTTGTCGATTCGGAGATTCCGTTTTTTTTTTTGTTTTTTTTTTTGGTTGTCGATTTGAAGGTTCGTTTTTTTTTTTTTTCTGCAGAAAGTTTTTCGTCTTAGCATCAATCGTCGCAGAAAGATAAAAAACATTCTGCTTTCGGGGTATGACACAACAATCATTAGATGTCCCTTTGAAATGTTCTAATGTCTGTCCATTCGGGATTTGTTGACTTAATACTAATCCTTAAATAACTGCATCTTTCGACTTCGTCTAAGTTGATTTCCCGCTTTGTCAGGGCTTTATATTGCCTCTCATTGGGCGTCTTCCGATTAAAAGTAGATTCTTACTTACATAAGACCGTCTTAACTTTATTTCCTTCACCGGTGCCTTCTTTCTCTCGGAAGCGGTCGTTAGTGGCTCTTAGGTCCCTTCCGGCCATGGCGAGGTACCCCGGAACAAACTCTGCCATTTCTAACGTCTATTCGTCCCCATCGGTCTTCCGGCGCTCCCACGGACCAGACAAAACTACGTCTATATCGTAAAAAGGCCAGACTCCTTCTCTCTCTCCGTGCTTGTTTTTACAACCTCACTTTCGATTTTTGCTTTTATTTAACCAATAAGGAACTAATATATTAATCACATGACCAGGGCCATTTCCTCCCCTAATAAAGTCGAAACTTAGTATCGATGTCATGTGACCTTGTTGCACTAAACACAGAACTTTCTCACATTTCCCCTTTTCGAATTTCCAATTCTGGAAGTTAATAGTGAAAGAAAACTAAAACTAAAATTCCATAACGAATTACAATAAAGCACAATCTAAGCATTTCTCTAACCACCAACAAATACAATTAATAAGAACAATTTTTAAAACAAAACAAAAAATTAAAATACTAAATATTTTTTAAAATTAATTTTCAACCCAACATCTCAACGGTGTTTAGTTGCCAATACCAATGTGATAATATTAAAACCGTATTAGAAGATAATTTCGAAGGGAGCCACCAACATTTCGTCTGCCTAGGGTTCTTCACAGGATTTAATCCGGCACTGATCACTGCTCCAAGTTTTAGCAACCCTTTTGGGAGCTATTGTGGTAGCGACGAAAATCGGAAGCTATTGCGTTTGTCCTGTACCTGCGTGTCTATGCGCCCCTCACAACTTACGATCGAAAGGTAGGATCGACAAACGGATTTCATTATAGTGTTCAGCGGCCCAAACAACATAGGAACAGGTATTTTTAGGGGTGAATGCCCACCCTCCCCCCTATTACGTTTTAAAAGTTCTGCTATTAATAAAATGGTTTGAGTTTTTCTGTCCTCTTCCTGAAAAATTAAACAAAAAACAAATCGAAATCATGCGTCAACTTCAACCCGCAATATAGTTTCTGAAACATAGAAAAAAAATTACATCTACTAAAATAATCTGCATTTTTTTTCCTCAGTTTTTCCTCAAAAAGAGTTTAAGAGCAAATGCTTGTAATTCCGAAAACTGCTGTGAATCATCCATGCACTGTTTTCCCGATCTAACTGTGAAAAAGAACCATTTTTAAAAACAGGTTTTATATATGTTTAAATAAGTGTTTAAAAAATTGGTAAAACGAAATTGGAACAACTCATTTAGCATGTGTAGATAATGACAAAGCATTTGATAATATCAGCTAAAAACTGTGGTATACAATAGAAAAATGTGGTTCACAAATCTATGAAAGCTTATATAGTCTTCATGAAAGTCTAAAATTATTAAGGAGACTGAAAAATAGAATTAATTTAAATAATAAGACAAGAGTGTAATATCTCACCAATCAAAAATGCAGAGAAAAAGTATAAGCAAGTATAAAAATGAGAGATCAATTTTAATTAAATATAACCTATTTACAGACGATCAAATGATTATATGTTACTAAAGGCAGACTTCAAAGAACTGTCTATAAGACAAATTCAGTTCCAGTATAATTTAAAAATATCAATAAAAAAAAAATAAAAAAAAAAAAACATTCTTCGAAGTTAACCCGTAACAACATAAAATCATTTTCAATTTGTCATTGAAAATCACAGAACAGAATTTCACATTTCCAATACAACGTTACTTCCGAAAAAAGATAAAGACAGTGACCATAATCAACAACTTCCAAAGAATATATGGCACAAGTTCTTAGAAAGAAATAAAAATGAACATACTAAAGACATAGTAAGAAAAAAGAATTAACCAAATACAAGCTTCAGAAATGAAATTTCGGAGACACGTAAAAGGATGCATAAGAACAGGTTGAATGAGAAATGATTACTTAAAAAAGGAATTAGATGTCCAGGCAAATACCGAGAAAATTACACCATTACAAATGAAATGGAAAGAATAAGGTCATCAAATAGAAATCCTGAAGAGGCATTACAGTACAGCAATATTACAATGTTTAAAGTTTATCAGATTCTTTCTAAACATATGTATTCGTTTCGTTTTCCTTCTTTTTTTTTTCCTGTTTTTGCATCTTTTTGTGTCTCCTTTTAGTTCGACTAATAGCGTGCTACAGCATCTTGAAGAACCTGTATTTTAACATCTCTTTAAAAAAATTCCAGTTTCCGATGAAAATGACATGGTAGAACAAAACCATAAAACAAATAAATACCTATAGAGCACGAAAACGTTTTTTTGAATTTAAAAATTAATAATATTTGCTACCAGTTTTAATAAGGAATTTTAAAATGTGAAACAGGTCATTCTGATTACGAAATATCATCTTAGAGGCAATGGGAAGAGCCGCTTAATCGTGCTGTTTAGAAATGTATTTCTAAAAAACAATTTTTTAGTTATATAAATCTTCTAGACAAATATGTCAGAGATCTTATGTTTAAGTCATATATGCGAAATATAGTGATAAGTCAGGCTGTGTTTCAGATTTAATGAGATCTCAGCTTTCTTACAAAATTTAAAGCAGTCATTGCAGTAACAGAGCGTTTCTAACCGTGTTTTGATCAGGACATTGCCTTGGAATAAAAATTTCGCGAAAAATGTTATTAAAAAAATAAAATAAAATGTTTAGATACAATATAAGTATTGGTCTTTATTATATTAAATTTATTTTTTGTAGAGAATAAAATAAATAAAATGAATAAAATATATCGTAAAGAATCATTCAAAAAAGTATTTACTGACTTTATAATGTGATTTCGTTATAATCATTATAGCAATATGTGATTAACATCAACAATAAAATATTATATTATTTACCTTTGATTTTTTAATGATTTTTTTAATATTTTTTTTTTTACCAATGTACAATGAGTTCTCCAAAATAACATCAAATAGTAATATTTTATTTCTAATATTGGTAATAGTAATAACAATAATATTGTTCCAGCGGTCTAGATATGTGCCCATTGTTCCGGCACCTGGGTTCGAATCCTGGTAGTGGCTTTGCTGTTTGTTTCTTCTTCTGTGTTTCGTCCGTTCTTCCCTGGGACTCTCTTTCTCAGGGTTATTCTCGACGAGAGATGTATTCTCGTCACCAACTTGACTTCCTTGCCTTGTCCTGATGTTGTCAGGTTGGGCTAGCGCGTGGTCCGTCGTGGCCGGTTCGCGGGTAATAATATTAATATTGAATAATGATAGATATTTTTTTATTTCTAAATACAAAATATTATCAAACATATATAAGAATCGAAAACTATTTATTAAATTAATCTCGGGAGCGAGTCCCGGGAAAGCTATACCCCTCGCACCTTCTGGGTTTGTCATTCGGTGGAGTTTGGCTGGCTGATGAGTCCTAATAAGGACGAAATGGTCCATCCCAGTCTCCGCGATGACAAATCAGGGTGCGAATCCTTTCTTATAGCTTTGTGCCTCGTTTACTTGCTTAATTCTTTGAATCATTGGGCACGTTAAATTTCTTCTTTTTTATTAAATTATCTAAAATAATAATAACATAAAATTGAATATTTAGAAATGATTATTGTCAAAAATTAAAATAACTGCTAAATTCAGTAATTAACTTTAAAAAATATTAGTTACCTTTTATTTATTTTTTACAAGAAATTTATATCTAATTGTTTCGATTTATCCCTAGCATTCCACAATCTGTTTTCTTTTACCACAGTACGACTGGGGTATTACTGACATTGCAGTGCTATTGTACTGATATCGACGGCGAGAGAGTGTATAGTCGTGAAATCACACTTTCATTCGCAGTCACACTTAATTCAATGGCAGTGTTTTCCAAATTAAAATGATCCTACATATTTCTTGTAAGAGATGAACTATATTTGTTTTTTGTTTAGTTTTTTTCACACAAATTATTCGTTGTTGTTTTTGAAATATAAATATTAAAGGAAATAAGTTCAATTCTCTTCTATAGATATAATGTTTTCTCAAGTATATTCGTTTCATCATAATTCCGCTAGATGTCTTCAAATGTCAGGAAATCACAGTCAGTTCCGTTGTAACTGTTTGTAACTGGGATTTTCTGATATCAGTGAAAAACAAAATCACAGTCCGTGAAATATCGCTCATCACTAAAGTATACAATATAAATACATTATGCATTTAGGCAAGTTGTGCACCCTAACAACTTCCGATCGAAGTACAGGATCGACAATCGGATTTTACCATCGTGTTTAGAGACCCAAACAACAGGAATAAGTATCTTTATGGGGCATCAGACCCTCCCCCCGCCCCAGGTTACCAAAGTTCTGCTGTTAATAAATAGCAGCATCCCCTCAAAAAGGGCGCCCCCCCCGAATAAAAGAAAATGTTAGGCTACCTACATATATACTGTATGCAGGACTGTAACTAGCTTTTTTTTGCCCTTGGCAAGACCTTATCACTGGGCTGCCCTACACTAAATTTTATAAAATAAATAAAACTACATATTTCCTCAAAATAATAGTTCATAACTTTATATTTTTTTTTAATAAAATGCGAACTCTTCCGTCAGGGCCTTGGACACATGCCCCAGTTGCCCCTGCCCAGCTATGGCCCTGACTGTAAGTACAGTAATTAAAAATAATAGTAATAATAACTCATGAAATCAGAGGATATGTGTGGCAGTGCTTGTTTGTATATATTTTTATATTTATGTGTACTGACTATTAAGATATGAGCCACTGGATGAATCTTATTGAAACATGGTATACGTATTCAGGGCTTGAAAAAAAATGGTTAATTTAAAATCCGAGTTGAGAATTCTGTCATCTATTTTTGTAATAAACCTATATATAAAGTGTCCTGCCTTTATCGGCGTCATCCCACTGGTTTTGTCAAGAAGGGATTTGAAACGTAACTTAAGGTTATGAGAAAAGCATCTGGGCAAAGGGTAGGGGAAAGTTATAATATAAAAGGAGAAGCCCATTTAGCTTTTCTACCATTGTCGATTATGCCAACATGTGCTTTGACCGAGAAATGTTTAACATAAGTGCCCTTCAAACAGAGGTTTTTAATAGCAATAAAAATATCTCTGGCCATGCTATTTAAGCAAAAGCAACAGCACTGACAAGGAGACGACATGGCCGGTATCTTTCAAATCGGAGTGCCCTTTTGTTAGATGAAAGTACACATGAAATACTTCAAAAATATACATACA
>JAFIDM010016202.1:0-10045 GCA_023159025.1 Thereuonema tuberculata
ACACATTTTTATCTTGACTTTTTATAGTATTACCCGTTAAAATTTATTATTTCAAAAAGGTAAAGAAAAACTTTTTAATCATATTTTTTTATTCTTAAAATTTTGCTTATACTCGGTTTTTCTCTAATATTTTAATAGTTCCACATCCATTATGGCAAATACAAATTTGTGAAACCAGTAACCATTTATAATTAAAAATATGTACATCGTTGTTTATTAAGTGGACGGGAAATACATTTTGATCTACACTTACAATGAAAATATATATATATTCTTTCACTGAAAGGCACTAAGGAATGTAATTATAAATAAGAAACAAGGAAAAAAATATCTCTTTTTATATTATATTCTCTGTGATTATAATTATTTAGACTGAAATAAACATTTATCAAAAATGTTCTTTGATTATAACTATTTTTTTCGTGGTAAGATATATGGGTAAAGGAAAAAACTCTAAATATTTTTGTCCCCCCCCTCCCCCTTAAATAGTTCTGGCTAAAGGCCTGATTGCAGGTCGGACTGGTTTCTTAACTTGGCCTACTCAAATAGCTGTATCTGCCCCTGATGTATAAACACCATGGCTCCAGGGCCACGCCAAGGTATGTTGGCCCCGGGGTGCCAGGCAAAAGTTGCCGCCCCTAATAAGCTAAATTTAATAATATTTGTAATAAAGCAAATATATATATATTACATATTTTGCATATATTTCCTTTCCATTAGTATTTCTACACTAAATTATTTGCGGCCCGCCGCCCCCCAAGACGTGCCACCCGGGTGCCGTGCCCCCCTGGCACCCCCGCTTGGCGCAGCACTGCATGGCTCTTTCATTTTTTGCAAAAAATTCTCTATACAAAATTAAAATACAGTAAAACCTCGTTAAGTCATCACTCAAGGGACCGAACATTTTTGACGACTTAAGCGGAGTGGGCATTTTTGAAAAAAAACCCCACTGAAATACAATATTTTTATGAATTGCTGTAGGATTCTGTGAAAAAAACAAGATTTTCAGAAATCAATACATGCAAATGAATGAGTGGAAAATAAAAAAAAAAAAAACATTTTATACTTACCACATTTTATTTTCTTTTACTGGCATTAAAATAATCCAACAGTGTTGATTGATGAAGGTGCTGATTACTGGTAACAATTCGAAACACTTTGTAATGAAATGGAACTCCAACTTTTGTGCACATAGTTAATCGTATCTAAAACCGAAACTTCTAGCTTTTCGTTCCTATCCAAGGCTTTTATCATGTCCTTTACAAGCATTTTTTTTGTACTTTCGTTTAAAGTCAAGAATTATCCCTTGATCTAAAGGCTGAAGAAGTGCAGTTACATTTGGAGGAAGAAAAACAATTTCGATAGCTTTTAAATTTTCGAGGCTTACTCGTTATGAAATAAAATCACACTCAGTAGCGGTCAAGAAAAACTCTACTCTTGACAAGAGTCGCAGCGAGAAGTGTGTAATTTCCCAAGTGAATTTCCCATGTGAAAATTCCCCGTAAAGGCTAGGCTTTCTTAGAGTGAAGGGGCGGGGCTGAAAAGATAGCAGGCAAAATTGAGAATAAAGATGCTTTTCGCCATTTTTGAGGGTGATGAGTTATCCGGAGTAGAATTAAATTTGGTGACGAGTAAAAGAGGGTTATTTTACATTATTGTCTATGAGACCTTGTCGGGACCAAAGGAAAACGACGACTTAAGCGGAGTGACGACTTATCCGGGTGACGACTTAACGAGGTTTTACTGTAGTAGAATTCATAAATGCTAGCAGTTCCTCCTCGATGTCATTGTGAATACTGTGCATTATATCCCAAATACAGATTCTTTGATATAAACGCTGTTAGCTGATATGAATCTCCCAGAGAATAATAAAAATCCAGAAGCTCTTTAAAGACAAAGAAATTCCTTGAATCTACATCTGCATCAGATTCCTTGATGCAAAGGTTGCTGAAAGGAGAAGGACTGCATCAACAATGAAGTTAAAATAAGACAAGCATCGTATTGATGTGTTGATGCGCCGGAGAATGAGGTAGGTTCCCGGTAACGTAAGGCGAGGGAGGTTCTAGTTCTCGATGTTCGAGCAGCATCAGTGGCTTGGATCTGGTCGTCTAGAGGGTGGTTAGGTTCGGGGTTATCGGCAGAGTTCATTATGGTGTGTCCGTCGTTCGGCGGGTCTTCGGCACCAATGATGTGTGATCGAAGAATCACAGACTGGCATCGGTGTTACAGCTTAAGATACACACACTTTATTTACAATTTATATATATTTTTGGTGGATACTCAAGATCCTTTTCGGTCGGTCCCTGGCTGCTCGGAGCTTTCTGTTCGGTCGGTCACTGGGAGAGAGAGCTAGTCGCGTAGCTCATTGGCCTCCCCGGTTCAGCCAATCACAGAGTAGATTAACTAACCAATCTGGGAAGGTTTTTAACTTTGCATCAGTATTTCATAATTTCATACATTTGCCAGTCATTATACGTATATCGCACTTCTCCGGTACACAATTTTTCTAACCTACCGACGGATCTCTTTTCTTTATATGTTTCGTAGATTCTCAGTAAACTTTTTGTATTGATATGTGGTCAAAATGATAAGAGACTAACGTCAAGGATTCGGTATAATGTACACACCTATTTACAATTTTATTTACAGTTGATATACAATATTATACAAAGACATAAATATCAGATTCTGAAATCCAGGTTAATATTATACAGGTCAAAAACATACAGATCGGATTCTCAAATTCAGGTCAGCTCTCAGAGCTTCCTCTTCGGTCCGTCATCGGGAAGGGAGAGCCGATCTCGGATTCTGAAACCTCCCGGCCTGGCCAATCACAGCGCGGCTTAATTGGCCAATCGGGAAGACCTTTGACACTGGCATCTGGGTTTCTCTCTTGGAGCTCTCTGCCAGGTCCGCCGACATTGCATCATAGCTCCTCGTTGACATTGCATTATAGCTCCCCCTCCAGGGGTCAGCGCCCTCGTTGACTCACGTGTCTCTGTATCGGCTAGGTGGTACAATACTTTGTGAGCGGCGCAAGGGAGGGTTGGTTTCCCGCCATAGTGGTTCGTCCGGTACGGCGTATTCGGGCTGGGCTGGGGCGAAGATGGCGTTGTCCTCTGGGTCCACCATTGTCCAGTGGTTTACGATCGGCAGTGGTGGTGCGGGTGTTACCGGCGGCGCAGGTTCATCATCCGTGCTGTGAAAGGTAGGTGCATCGTCTGGTTGCAGGTACCGCTTCATTCTTGTGATGTGCGCTACCTCCGTTGGTCGGGTGCGGGAAGTTGGCTGGGTTCGGGAAACCTCGTATGTGACGTCAGATAGGCGGCGGATGATGGTGTACAGGCCTCGCCAACGGTGTAAGAGTTTTTCGGTGAGACCTACCGTGCGGCTCGGGCTGAATATGAGGACAAGGTCTCCGGGATTGTAGTTAACCTCCTGCCGATTCTGATCGTACCGGCGTTTGGCTTCACTTTGTGCGTCCATCATGAATTGGCGGCCTATTAGGTTGGCATCGTCTAAGCGGCATCTCAGGGTAGCGGCATAGTCTGTTGAGATCTCCGGGGCGTGAGCTAGCAGCGTGTCCAGTGTATGCTGCGGGTGGCGGCTGTGGACCAAAAAGAAGGGTGCAAAGGATGTAGCTTCATTCACTGCAGTGTTGAATGCATACGTGACAAACAGAAGGATTTCATCCCAATTCGAGCGATGTTTGTTTCAGAAGCCAAAATTTCGGGCAACTCCGAACGATATAGAGCCAAGCTTACTATCATAATAAATTATTGTCATTTTAAAGCAAAATTTACATTTTAAAATATATGACCAATAATACATGCAGACAATAAATAAATATTACAGTTTATAATCGAAATTGCAGTTAAGGCAAGCTAAGAGAAAAGTAATACCTGAAAGCAAGTAATACCTCAGGCTGAAAGTAAAGTAACTGAAACACAGTTTAATCTTTCAAAATTATTTATTATATAACTTAGTGAAAACATGGTAAGCATTTATCTGAATCATTAATAAGTCTACTCACTACTTTTGAAGAAACAGCATGTTTAAAAGCAACATTTGTAGACACATGCTTAAAATGAAAGTATGACATTCCATATTTTTCAACTAATGCAGCTTTCAAAAGTTTGCATATATGATTACATCCTCTTTCAGGACCATTAAGCATAATTAATACCCACATATCTGATGTGCCAATGTCTTCCAATGAGCCATAATTACTTCTTGGTCTTTTTACCATCACATTGCTTATTACTGATTCCCAACTCTCACATATTGCCTGATAACATTATTCATATCAATTTACTAGGAAAAAGATTCATCAAATAAACCCTTTTCAATTAACCTTTAAAAGTATCGAGGACAGTTAAAGTATCTTAGACTCCAAGCTGTCCTGAGGAGACCAGGTGCAGTTCAAAATGGAGAAGACCCTTGTCTCCTTTTGGATGTGCAGAAGCATCCTTGGCACTACATATGGGGACTATATCCTACTCAGTGGCGTAGCATGGGTTTCAGCCACCCAGGGCGTAGGCCAAATTTTTCTGCCCCCAAAAAGTGCCACCCAGAAAGAAAATCATGAATTGTAGCAGGTTAATTTAGTCAATATGAACAATCCAAGCACCAACTAAAACATGGGGAATTACCTCAAGGCAACTGGTTAGTACAGATGGTGTTGCCAGTCGCCAGAGCGAGCAAGATGACTACACTCACTTAAATGAAGGGTATTCCCCGGTTCCGTCACAGATTAAATAATAAAAAGTTCCGTGCTCATTTTAATCGGTCCTAATTGTAGGTGCAACAAAAATATGAAAGGAAATAGTTCAAATTTTTAGTTCAGATTACAAGATATTATTATTATTACGGTCTTATTATTTATTTCCCACGACTAGGGCCACGAAGGACCTCGTGCGAGCCCAATCTGACAATGTCAGGATGATGCTAGGAAATTCGGGAATTGTGACGAGAATTCACATCTCGTCGAGAAGAACTCTGAGATAGTTTCTCAAGGAGAAACGGACGAAACACAGAAGAAGAAAGAAATAGCCATACCACTGCCGGGATTTGAACGCAGGTTCCGGCACAACGGCCAAACGGCAGACCACCATCTAGACCGCTTGATATTATTATTATTATTATTTATTGTGAAATTTTGCCGCCCCCACTGCCCCCGCTACGCTACATCACTGCTCCTACTGTTGATTATCATCTTTATTTCTCTATTGTTTGGCCAGCTTTTAGTTATATGGCTATTGCTGATGGACCAGCATAAGACTTAAGACTGTTAAATGGCAGCTTAATCATTTACAAAGGCATATGTCTCTAGGTATCACCAGAGCTATGAGAACAACTCCTACTGCTGCTCTGGAACTACCTTCTTTACATCTCTTTATCAAGCATGAAGCCAGGTCTACAGCCTCACAACTTTACTGCAACTGTCAGTGAAAGACTCAGACTGTGTCTGGACATCTTGTAATTGTACTGAGATGATTGCTCCTAATGCTATGCTATCCCTGAGACATCATTCTGTGTCCCATCCAATTTCTTCTCCTCCTTTTACTTTTTCCTTCCAAGATTGGATAGCGAATGGCATGGAAATGTGTTCCCTTCCTGGTCCTTGGTTTGGCTTACCAATGGTTCAAGAATTAAAGAACAGATAAGCAGTGCATCTTGGGGTTGCATCCTTAGACAATTCTCTCTTTTACCCTGGAATTGTACTGCATAGTTTTACAGGCTGAGGGTTTTGATATCCTAGCATGTATTTATGAAAACCTTAATTGCCATTACATTCCTAAAACTATCATTATCTGTTCTGATAACCTATCTGCTGTATAGGTTCTGAACAGTAAGACCTTCTCTAGTTGCAGAGTGCAGAAATATTGCCTGACAGAGAAAATGCTATGCCATGAAGATGTGAATGTAGTGCCATTCAAGTTGCAAAGTGGATGCGCATGGGCAAGTTATTCCAATGATTAAAATTTCTGGCCAATCACAGGAACCGCACGCGTGATATAAGCAGACAACCAGCATGTGAAGCCACCATTCAAGAATCATCCCGGCTGCGAGAAGTATGTGTATTTGCTGGTACTGTGTCTGTAGAACGAACAAGGAGTGTTAATACCTTTAAGACGCCATTGTACACAGTTTCGTTGTATGGATGTGTTCATGAGAGGTTTCATTGTAAGTCTTAATGCTGTCAGTTGGTCCTCGTGCTGTACTGTGGAAGAAATGTGACGTGATGCCACAATCGTAAGTCACATTTTGAGACAGTGGTCCCAGGAAGGGAATGTGTACCGTCATAGTGGGACCGGAGCTGGGAGATGGACGTCAGAGTGCACAGATCATCAAATCAGATGTCATGCCATAGCACACCCACAATCCATGACTGATGACGTTTTGCAAAATGTACAGGGAGTTTTGAATGCTCCAATTGGCTGCGGCAGGTTTGTTTTTCAGTCGTCCATTGTGAAAGCTACCGTTAACAGTGAGCCATCGTCGTCATTACTTAGAATGGTGCCGCACCAGAGCTGCATGGGTGCAGAATGAAACAGTGTAGTGTTAAGCAACGAATCCCATTTCTGTCTCCCCAAAGATGATCACCGTGTGAAGGTGACATTGAAGGTGACTGGCCATCGGACTGATTCCTCTGTCGTTGTGGAGTGCCATACAGCCCATCAACGTGGAGTCATGGTTTGGTATGCTATCAGCTGCAATAGCCGCTCACCTCTAGTATGCATTTCGAGCACATTAATGACATGCCGCTATGTTGATGAGACCCATGGCACTACCATATCTGCAGGGTGTCCCAAGCCTAATGTTTCAACCCGGATAACACCCAGCCACATACAGCTTGGATTAGCTACATGCTTTGTAAGGTTTGCAGTTGCTTCTTTGGCCAGCCCTATCCCCGATCTCTCACCAATCGAGAATCTGTGGGACACGATTAGATATCGGTTGAATATCCTTCCATCCCACGAAATGAAGATGAACTGTGGACTCAGATCAACACCACATGGTCTACGATACCCCATGACATTATTCGGACACTCATCGAATTGATGACACGTCAGGTTCAGCAATGTATCGCCCAAATTGGAGGTCCCAATTCTTATTGACCAATCCTGTATTTTAGGCCACTGGAGCCTTGTCTGTATCTGAAAATTAAATCATTGGTTCTGCACCTGTTTGACTATCTATGCATGCAGTTTGGTCTTTTTGAGCATTCTTCATGGTGTGGCATTTTCTCTGTCAGGCAGTGTATTTTGGACCTTTTGGCAAAACAAAATGTCATCAGTCTTGTCTGGATGTCTGGACATACTTAGTAATGACTAGGCTGATGTTTTGCTAGGGCTGGCTTTGCTTCCCTTCCTATTGGACCTGAGTCTTTTTTTAGGGCTCTCTCCTGTGCTACCAAGAGCTTGTTCAAGGCATTCTTAGGAGCATCTTAGAGATATTGAGATTCCACCCAGACTTTATGACATGCTATGCTGCCATTACCTGTCCTGACCAATGTTTGTTAGATTTAGACTTAAAGCAAGCATTGCTGCATCATTTAAGGGTTTTTTACAGATCATGTTCAAAGCATCTTCACTTGCTTGAACTCTGTCAAATGGGTGTTTGCTATAAGTGCAGAGTTGAAAAACCTGAGCAAGTTTTATGCCATTGTCCTGCGTTGGTAGGACTCAAGTTAGGAAATCCTGGGCAGAATTCGCTTGTTATGTTGGGATGTTAATTCCATCCCTCTATATTCTTTATTGGCTTTGCCTCTGGTCTCTTTTCTTGTATGGATAACTATTCTGTTACTTTTAGTGAGGATTAATGTCCCATATTAAACCTTTGGCTGTTATGTGGGCGTGTACAAGGGTGCGGAATGGACCTTTTGATGTAGGTCTGAGTGCATAAAAAGGATTTATAACCTGGCTTTCTTTACAATTAATCATTCCCTATAATAAAAACCAAAACTGTCGTTGTAGTCGCAAACAAGCAACTCTGAGCAGATGATTTGTTTTTACTTCCCTTTTCTCTTTAGTTAGACTTTGAAAACCCACTGACCATTCAACCTTTGAATGTTGTAACTAGGCCATTGATTATGTCAGTGCTTTCCTTACAAAAAAACCCAAGATTAATGCTAAGTTTTCTGATTGTGATTGTTTTAAATAAGTCTGTAAGCTGATTACAGTGTTCTAGTTAGTACAGCAATTGATAGGTGGCCCAAACCACAGGTCAGACTTGATTGCCATGTCCTTGTTCTGGCAGTGCCAGTCATTTTGTTCAGTAGCTTTTTTGTTCAGTGTATTTATCCATGTTCCAGGTGTTTTAATTTGCTTCTGCAAATGAATATTTATGATATTTTTTGTTTTACTACCAAAGTTTTCCAGTTATCAAAAATTTCCAGTTTTCCCCTGTTTACAATCAATCATGGACTTCATTTTCAACTCTGACTATTTCATTGCTGTTTTTTTTAGGGGGGGGGGGGGACATTGCAATGGGGATGTTTAAGGTCCTTGGTTCGAGGCTAAAAAAGTCACGTGATGAAGGGACTCACGTTTTAAATCCTTCCTAAAAACTGCTGAATTTCGGATCTTTATTCAAGAAGATTCAAACTAGAATTCTAGTTTGAATCTTCTTAAATAAAGATCCGAAATTCAGCAGTATTAGGAAGGATTAAAACGTGAGTCCCTTCATCACGTGACTTTTTTAGCCTGGAACCAAAGAACATTAAACATCCCCATTATGTTCGTAAACATGGAAAACTTCAAAGCATGTAAAAATTAATTTGATCCAGCAATTACTAGTCAAGAAACTAAATGAGCATTGCTTTCACATTACTTTCGGGACATCCCTCTTATATATTATGACATAAAATTCAATGAAAAAGAAAAACATTAAGTTCACATATCATTAACATCAGTTTAACTGAGCAGATAAGGTTTCTTCCCTCAAATTTTCTTCTCTAACTTATTATATTTAGCACTTGTTTTCATTTTTATTTTGCACCTCCATACATTAATAACAGTAAAATCATTTCAGTCTCTTGCTCTTGAGAAGTTCAAGTAATATTTCATCCATGTTGTGAGAAATAACAGACTCCAAGAAAACTGAAATTTCATAATTTTGGAAGGTAATGTATCACTGGATTCAACCAATAAAATAATGGTTTTAGTTTAACTAATCACAGGCCAAAATCTTCAAATTTTTTTCTAAAGTTTGGAGAGTGGGATTAAATAGTATTAATAATACTAATGCTTACAAATATCTTACCAAGTAACATATTGAAGCTGTCCTTTGAAAATTTAAATCTGAATGGTCCTTTTCTTTAATTCTTAGGCACGTAGTAAAGGGATGAGTAACATTCTAATGGCTTTGTATTGAGTGTCTATGGATTTATGATGCTCATTATTATCCCAATCATTGGTCAGTACGTAAGTAAATATCATAGGTATATTTTATTTTGTTTCAGTTTTATCAAAACTAAAAAGGCCAAAACAGTGCTCATTTTTTTCTTTCTATCCTTTTCAGTTGCCTTTAATTCAACCCAAGCTAACCTTTATCTATGGAATGTTTCTGAAAGGCATTTGCACGACATTGTATGGGTGAGGATTTTAATAAATTTTTAATTTCCACAGTTTATTATACAACTTAGGAAAATGAGGCCATTGATTACAAATAAGTGATTTCAACAAAACATTATTAATTTTGAGGTTTCATGAGTTTTGAAACACAGAAAGAAAATCAATTTTCATTCAGTTGGTCATTAATTCACTGACCAACTGAATAAAAAAATGAGCATACAAATCATCAAATAAAAAAAAAAATAACCATAAATTCAACAACACCGTCTTCAATAAATTATTTATTAAAATAATAAATAATATACAACACAAATTTTCTGAAAATTTCCTAATTCCTTTCTCAAGCTAATAAGACTGCTATAGCAAAAGATTTATTTTGTTATGGATAATATGTCCTATACATGTTCATCTTTTGTTATATTAGTCTTTATTAGTTTGAGAAAGGAATAAATTTTCTGAAAATTTGT
>JAFIDM010016203.1:0-10044 GCA_023159025.1 Thereuonema tuberculata
AGATTTCATAAATTTATCAGTAATGTGAGTTTAAATTTTTTTTAAATATTTTTATATAAGAACTCAAAAGATATCTTGATATTAATTGTTAATTTGAAGATTTTTTAACATTATTTAAATTATCTTACTAAAGAATTTATATATTTATATATAATATATTTTCAATTTAAGAATAAATTTAAATTTCAGTAAAAAATATTTTGGTTTTTCATAATTTTATTTAATCATTTTAATTCTTCTAGATAGGATTTGTTGGCTTATAATCATTTAAGTTATCTTATGACAACTCAAGATTAAATTCTTTATTTTAGAAAGTTTTGAGTTTGATCTGATGACTGTCATCTGTTTATTATTTATTATTTATTTATTTTTTTAAATATATTTAAATATTAAAAAAATATAAAAAAATAAATAAAAATGATATAAAATAAAAGAAATATCGATATATAACGATATAAACTCAAAAAAATTAATAAAAGAATATATATACGATAAAAAAGAGAAAGTCTTTATATATTGCGTTTTTGTTTTTCTAAATTTTCTAAATTTTAATTTCGATTTTTCACACTAGTGCCACTGATGAATAGAAAACAAATTGGCCAATGTTTTCACAGAAATATTAATTTGAATTTTGTGTTGGCATTTTTAAAATTTCAAAATACAGTCCGGCTATATATATATAGTAAAACCTCGTTAAGTCATCACTCATGGGACCAAACCTTTTTAACGACTTAGGCGGAGTAGAAATTTTCGAAAATTCTGAAATACAGTATTTTCATGAATTGCTGTATGATTCGGTGAAAAAAACAAGATTTTCAGAAATCAATACATGCAAATGAATGAGTGGCAAATTGATATAAATTGTATTTATTGTAGATATAAAAAATATAAAAACCTTTTTATAGTTATCACATTTTAATCGTTTTCAAAGAAAGGCAATGTCTGTCTTTGAAACGTTCCAGCCAACCATTGCTGCCGCCGAAATCTTCAATGTTCAACTCCTTAGCAATTTCCATGGCTTCTTCTTTGAGAATCACGGCAGAAATCGGAACATTTTGCGATCTGTCATCTTTTAGCCATTAAACTAAAACCTCCTCGATCTCGTCAAACTTCGATTTCCTCATTATCTTTTGTCTTTGCAGTCAGATACTTCAATTACTTGTTTCGATGAATGAATATCGTTTAATGTTGTCCTGGGAATATGATTTTCTTTGTTTGAAAGGCTGTTTTCGAAACATTTAATTTTTCAAAATGTGCAATTAAGTCTTTTTTTTCTTTAAAAGATAACGAGGGAAGATTTCATTTTAAACCTGGCATTTTAAAAACGTAATCGAACCACGAAATTGCAAGAAACAAAAAAGCTCTTACAGCGGGACTTACTCGCTATTAAACGAAGTCACACTCAGGAGCGGTCAAAAAAAACGTCTAGACTCGACAGAGTAGCATCGAGAAGTGTGCTTTGAATGATTAGCTGCGAGATTCCAAGAGCCCAAATCCTCCGAAGGCGTAGGAAAGGAATGAAGTGACAGGCGTGGTCGAAAATTCCCCTTAAAGGCTTGAGTTTCTTAAAGTGAAGGGGCGGGGCTGAAAAGATAACACGATGGCATGCAAAACGGAGAAGAAAGATGATTTTGGCAATTTTTGAGAGTGACGAGTTATCCGGAGCAGAATTAAATTTGGTGACGGGTAAAGGAAGATTATTTAACGTTATTGTGTATTTGACCTTGTCGGGACCAAAGGAAAACGACGATTTAAACGGAATTACGACTTATCCGGGTTACGACTCAACGAGGTTTTACTGTATATATATCTATGCAGTAAAACCTCATATATAAAATATATATATTTTAAAAAATCTTAGGCAAAAACATGCTAAAAGTATAAAAAATAGGTAAATCATCTATATATCTATAAATTTTCAACTGGAAAGGGATATTAATACAAAATTGATATTCATAAACCAATTAAAATAAATTAGCGAGATTCCTACTATAATTTACCCCCATTCCCAAACCTTTGATTTGGGAATATATTTCTGAGTAATTTAGTATCCTTTCCTAGCTCCATAAAATAAAACTTCACACAGGTTTAAACTCAATTACTTATATTTCAACTAACTTAAGTACATTTTTATACTATAAAGGTCTCTTCGGGAGGGACGAATATTCAACAAATATAAAAATTAATCTTCTCCAGTTCGTGGCCAACAATCCTACTGCAAAAGGCTGTTTGTTAGCCGATGCTATTGTTCACATTCAGACCATCACTCTGTTAGATTCCTAACATACCCCCCCTAGAGACCTGAATACACGGTGAGAAATTAAGATGAAGAAAGAGAACTTTTCATTGCTGGACTAGATATTGTTTTTTGTCAGGACACCTGCAAGCATGTCACAAGTTGGAATGACCTTAATTTCAAATTCGTCTCTTTCCAAAACCGTCTCGTAGCCTGTCCAATTTGCGCATGAAATGTATCATTCTAACTCCACACGAATCATTTATCACGATCTGAATGGCTGACCAATTGTCAGAGTACAAAGTTCTGTAAGGGAATTTATTACTTGCATTGTATCCTAAATCTCGAAGGAATCCACAAATCCAGATTGCTTCCTTATATCCTTCTAAGAGTGCAAATGTTTCTGCTTCGCAAGAGGACAGTGCAGCCAATCTTTGTTTGCGTAACTTCCATGATACCAGGTTTCCCCCTACATATACTAAGTATGGATTAGGAGAGTTCGAACGCTCAGAGTTGCCCCACGATGCATCATTGTAAGTGACGACATTTAGATCTTTACTGGCGTTAATTATCAGTTCCCGATCTTTTGTTCCAATGAGGTATCTCAGCTCACGTTTTATATCATAAAATGTGGCTCTCTTGGGTTCTGTGAGTATTGTTCGAGTATAGCAAGTGCCGTTGTGATATCTTGTCATGTCTTTGTTGAAATGAATAGTGAACTACTGTCATCTTGCTTTTGGCAACCAGACACCAGTGAAATGTTTAGCTGTAAAATAATTTAAATTTCTGTTTCTAAGGATTATTATTTCTGTTTTAAGGATTATTATTATTACTACATGTATTTGTTGGTGGTTAAAAAAAAAGATGTTTAAAATTGTGTTTTATTGTAATTCTTTATGGAATTATTTGCTTTTATCTTTTGTTTTTTGTTTCACTATTAATTTTCCGAATTGGAGATTCTGAAAGAGAAAGTGTGAGAAAAACTGTGCTTAGTGCAATAAGATCACGTGATTTTAATTCTAAGTTAGATTCTCTTGGGAAAGTGACAATTGTTCAAAATACATGATGAGGGGAGGTGATCCGGTCATGTGTTTAATTATAAGATCCTTATTGGTTAATCAAAGAAGAAAGTTGATAACGAGGCAGTAAGAGCATGGAGAAGACAGAAGGGAACTGGCCGTTCCAAATATGGAAGCAGTTTTGACTTATCCGTTAAGATGCAGAAATACAAATGGAATTATCCAGGCACTAGGGTTAGCAGAATTCACTTCGAGGTAACGTAGCCATGGCCGGAGGAAACCTGCGATCTACCAGAGGAAACCTGCGGTTTACCGGAGGACTTCTCGTGGCGAAAGCGTTGAAGGAACAAAGAAAGTTAAGAAGAGTTGACTGTATATAAAATTTTAACATTTTATTGAAGAAACGACCTACGGGAAAACGATTGATAGATCAAGCGAAGTGGGCGAACAGCCGATATGAAAACAAAAGATGAGCCATCCCCAAAACAGCGGTAAGTGTTGAATTTCGAACATTCCCTTGTCGACACTGCGCGGGAAAGAAAAGAAGTTTTCTCGATGATGGCGGGAAAATGTAGTCTCTTATTAATGTATTATAGCGTTCTTATAACTCTGGTGCTACAAGTCCTAACTATAAGTGAACAGTAAATACCCGAACTTAGTTTTACAACCTTGTTGTGTGTTATTGGGAAGTCGTTCAAGATGCTATGTGTGAATCTGGAGAATGAAAACACACAGGTGGAAAGCCTAAAAATCAAAGGGCGTATTCTTGTGAAAAAACAATAAACGCACAGAACTCAGTAAATAATATTTCAAAGTATTTTTTTCTCGATGTTTAGTAAACTCTAATTAAATATAAGCATTCACATCACCTTTTGAGTGAAATCTAATAACCGACTTGGTTACTAAAAAAAAGACTTGTGTGTGAACTTTTTTTGAACTTTACTGAGTTTGCATTTGTGTGTTGTTATAATAACGTCAGAATTAATACGTACACATATCTATATCTATATGTTTTTCGATATATGAATTTTGCGCAAAAGCAAATATTTCATGTGTTGCGTTTTAGCAATATGTTAGTTTATTACATTTTTGTATGAAGAGAGAAAAAAAAAATTGTGTTTCTAACTCAATTAAGGTGTACTCCTCATGTTTAATATATATATAGCCAAGTTTGATAATTATCATCATCTGATTTATAAAGTGTTTTAATGAAAATTAATAAGTATTGATTTTAGATTTTGAAAAGTAAAATTTATTTCAACCAACAAACATTCATTTCACCGGTTTTTTGTATTATGGGAAAATAGATTGGAAAGAGAATAGGTAGGGTTAAGTTTAATTACGTCAAAAATATATTATCCATTGGGTTGTTTTGGGGCTGTTCGTCGGGAAATTTTGGCGGGAAACTCCGAACGCCGGTATCTCCATTAAGGTATATCAGCCTAATTTCATTCCAAGGTTTTTTCATTGTCTATATACTTGTTCGTGAGGGCATAATAACCCCAGGTATAATAACCAAAAAGTTTAACAATTTGTCTCTTTTTTCACTGGTTTGGATTCATACAGCTTTCGAAAATCTATCCCTGGATCTAAAGGTGTTGATGCAGGTTTCGCTGTATCCATATTGAATTCCTTTCTCAGTCCTTCTATGTAAGGTATCTGATGTATGTGGATTTCATTTTCAGTTTTATGTATGTACATCCCTAAAAGTTTCTTTGGATCGCCTAGGTCAACAAAATCTATACACGGCTTTTGGTTTTGTAGAAATTCGTCAATTAACTTGTCTGTCTCCCCCGCTATTAAGAAATCATCTACATAAACACCTAAAATAATTTGTTTCCCTTTGTTATTCCAAATGAAAACACACTGGTCTGCTTTGGTGCGATTCACTCCAACTCTCTGCAGTACTTGGCATAGCTTGTAATATCAACAACGTCCCGATTGCTTAAGGCCATATAAACTGTGTTTTAATTTACTTATCTTTGTTTCATTTCCTGTTTTAATGTAACCTTTCGGCTGGGTCATGTGGATGTCCTTATCCAATTTCCCATGCAGGTAAGCAGTCTTTACGTCAATCTGGCGGAGCTTCCACCCCTTCGATACTACTAAGGATAAGATGATTCTGAGGGATTCTGTTTTAACTACAGGCGAAAATGTTTGCTCGTAGTCTATACCTGGACGTTGAGCACAACCGACAGCCACTAGTCTTGCTTTGTACCTTTTGATAGTGACATCTTCGTTTAGTTTCGTTGTAAATTTCCAAGAACTTTTTAAAGGTTTGGCTCCTACAGGTAAATCAACTAGTTCCCATACATTATGTTGTAACAAGGAAGCGTATTCATCATCCATTGCTGTCTTCCACTGCGATGATTTCGGCGATTTCACAGCCTCTTCATACGATTGAGGACTTGATTCTTCGTATGTAAATATACCTGTGCTCAGCGCCTGATTATCCGGTTCACGTTGAAGGGTCGACCTTTCATTCTCGCCTTGTTCACTGATGTTCTTAAGTCTTTCAGAACATCTTAAATTCAATGTTTGGGCCTGGACCTCTCCTTGAAAGCTGCTGCTTTCTATTTTCCTTTGTGGAACCTTTTGGTCTGCCTCTCCTTCGTTTTGGGGTTTGTGGATTTTCAGTTGGATTTTCTTTAAGGCTCTGATTGATTTCTGTTTCCTCACGAACTCCATTACTGTCCGGAGATGTATCTTGCCTTTTCCCATTCATCTCTTCAGTTACTGCATTCCAAAAATCGTTGTCACTTGGTTTCTCCTCGAATGCCAGTTTTAGGAGTTCGCTGGCCCACTCACGAATTTGACGTCCCGAGATATAATTATCTTCCTTATTGTAGAATCCCAGATTCGATATGCTCTACTGTATTCTGAATATCCGACCATTATTCCCTCTTTTGCCTTTGGATCAAGTTTCTTTCACTTCTCATTAGGGACTCCATATATGGCTAAACAACCAAATGTCCGTAAATGTCTCACGGATGATTTCTTTACTGTCCATGCCTGTATTGGTCACTTCGTATTGGTTTCGGCCATCTGTTTATAATATAGGTCGCAGTGAGAATGGCTTCTGCCCAGAAATAGTTAGGAAGTTTATTCTCAAATAATATCGATCTCGCTACGTTTAATAAAGTTCGGTTAATCCGTTCTGCCACGTTTCTGCTACCGGGCTGAAAGGAGTAGTTCGTTCGTGGCATGTATCCTCGCCCTTGAAGAATCGAAGTAGTTTATTGTTCACAAATTTTGTTCCATTGTCTGTACGGACTGCTTTTACCTTTCTTCCCATCTGTCTTTCAGAGTATCGGACAATGTCGATCAGTTCCTCGTAGGTTTCATCCTTGAGACGTATAAACCTTGTCATAGTATAACCAGAACAGTTGTCTACTGCAGCAAGGTAATACTTAGTTCCACCTAGCGATTCTACCGGAAATGAACTACATAAAGCGACATGTGATAGTTCGAGCAACTCTGTTTGTTTTCTGGAAACAGATTGGTGTGGTAATGAAATCATCTTTGCGGTGATGCAACTGATACAGATGGATTCACGAGATGATGATCTAATATCAAGTCCATGGTGTAATCCCTTGTTTTTGAGTATATTCAGTTATCTCTGGCTTATATGTCCAAGTCTTTTATGCCATAACTTCCGTTTGTCAAGTGGGGGTGGAGGAATATGTAGCTTCGCGTCCTTCTTCCATCCACACTACTTAGTAGTCTCCCTGTCTTTTACCCTTCATCACAGTATTTTCACTGTCGTTTGTCACAGTTACTTTGGTGAGTTTGAAGTTTACTTCCAATGCTTCGTCGTCTAATTTTGCGACTGAAATAAGGTTTGTACGCAGATTGGGAACATGTAGTACGTCCTTCAGCACAAGAGGTTTTGTTCGATCCTGGCTAACGTAGAAATTCCTATCGACGTTACCTATTCCTTTGGTTTATTGACTTCCGATTCGGAAGCAGTTTTAATCAGGCGGTTATCTGGTCTAATTTGGATAAAACATTCCTCACTTGAGTTCATATGGGATGTCGCTGCTGAGTCAAATATCTAAAATTTACTAAGAGCCTTTGTTGTTTTTATTGTCGTTAACTGCCATTCTTGCACCATCTTACTTATCATTCTGTTTTCCCTTGGTTCTTTTGTCGACCTTTTGGTGTTCAGGGTTCTTTCTATGTTTACATTGAGACGCTTTATAGTTCTTCTTGGCCATAAACGAAGCAAATGGTCTTCTTGAATCTCCTGTGTCTTTGTGAGCGGTTTGACATCATGGCTTTATCCCCTTCTTGGTACAACTGCGTTTCATCCTTGTCTAGGAGGTGATTCGGTTCAGAATCCTTCAAAGGCTATCTATTAATGGGCCTTCTTCTGTTTCAATCGCCACCACATCTTGAGCTAACTTTCTTGGGAGTACTCTGCAAATGAATCTGATCAATTCATGGTTACTATGTTTGTGGCCCATTACTTCGCATTCGTGATTTATTGTGATAGCCCTGTCTATATAGGTATCGATGGACTCGTATTTCTGCTGGGTTAAATCTGTTAATTTTAAAGTAGCACCTAGTCTCAGCTGTTCGATTGCCTTCCCGTGACTCTGTTCAATCGTTTCCCAAAGAGTTCTGGCTTCTTCATATGTCAGGTACTTACATAATTCTTGTATTGACAAGTTCAGCGTTATATAGTTAATGGCTTCATCGTTCGCATCTTGCCATTCTTCGAACGCCTTTTTTAATTCGTGGTCTGTGTCGTAGTTACAACTTTCAGGCTTATTTCTTACGATGACTTTTCTCCAGAGCTTTTGTGCCTTGAGGAAATTTCGCATCTGCACCCGCCAGGTTCGAAAGTTCTGTGCTGTTAGTGGTTCTAGATGTCCCACCTGGAAGTTCGACGCCACGATCCTCCGGTAGGCCTAAACTTGCAAGGACTAACGCTGTCGAGTTTCCGTAGACTGAAAACCACACGCTCTGTTACCAATTGTTAGTAATTTAGTATCGTTTCCTAGCTCCAAAAAATAAAACTTCATACAGCTTTAAACTCAAATACTTATATTTCAACTAACATATATATATATATATATTTATAATACGTACGTCCCTTCGCGAGGGACGAACATTCAACAAATATAATGATTAATCTTCTCCAGTTCGTGGCCAACAATCCTACTGCAAAAGGCTGTTTGTTGGCCGATGGTATTCTTCATATTCAGGCCATCACTCTGTTAGCTTCCTAACAATATTTCATCATCAAATTCAGTATAATTATTATATAAATTAAATTTCAGAAAATTACGAAATTTATTAATAGAAATACCAAAGAAATTGTCTGTATTATATTCTGAAACTAAGCTTTTTATTTGTTGTAATAAAGAATCTAAAGGTATATTTGTAAATAAGTTTTCAAAATCTGCTGTAATTATATTAAAAATTTTAATATCATTTATATTTATATTACATTTATATTAATCAATTTAAAATATTTATATATACAAGAATTAAAATTAATAGGAATTAAAATTATTTATTCCTAAACCCAAAAATGCATAAAAATAGATAAGTTTAGAATGATTTAAAAACCCAAAAATGTATAAAATAGGTAAATTAGAATGATTTGTAGTACAACTAATTCTATTTTAAAACAATCAAATATTATTTTCCAAATTTTTCTTGGTAAACTGCATGAAATTATTAGAAATAAAATTAATTCTGATTTTTAATGGCTTATTAATAATCATTATGATGTTAATAAATATGTAAATAATACTAAAATAATACTAATAAATTTCTTAATTTTCTTAAATTTAATTTATATAATAATTATATTGAATTTGTTGATGAAATATATTCCCAAATCAAAGATATTGGAATGGGAGTAAATTAAAGTAGCAATCTTGTTCATTTATTTTTATTGGCTTACGAAAATCAATTTTATATTAATATCCCTTTCCAATTTAAAATTTATAGATATATAGATGATTTAATTATTTTTAATACTAATTTTAACAATAGATAATATTTTTAAAAATTTTGTCTTCTATATAATTAGCTTACAAAAAACTAAAAATAATTCTAAATTTGTTGATTTTTTTAAATTTACGAACATATTTTAATAAACAAATTCCGTATATTAAATTATTTAATAAAATATTTTCATTTCATTTAAAATTAATAGATTTTATAAATTTATTATTTATGAATTTAAATATATTTAAAAATATTTTTATACAAAAACTCAAAAGATATTCTAAATTTAAAGATTTTTTACATAATTTTAATTATCTTACTAAAGAATTTATAAATAATAACTTTCCAATTAAAGTTTTAAATAAATATACTTTACAATTTCAGAATAAATTTAAATTTCAAATTTATAAAAAAATAAAAAGTTAAAAATATTTTTATTTTTGATAATTTTATTTTAATCATTTCAATTCTTCTAGATAGGATTTGTTGGTTTATAATCATTTAAGTTATCTTATGACAACTCAAGAATAAATCCTTTATTTCAGGAAGTTTTGAGTTTGATCTGATGACTGTCATCTGTTTATTATTTATTATTTACTTATTTTCTTTAAATTTATTTAAATATTAAAAACTATAAAAAAGTAAATAAACAGGATATAAAATAAAAGAAATATAAAAAAGAAATAAAATCAAAAAAATTAAAAAAAGAATATATATAATAAAAAAGAGCAAAGTCTTTATGTATTGCATATTTGTTTTTCTAATTTTTCTAAATTTTAATTTCGATTTATCACACTAGTGCCGCTGATGAAATGAAAACAAATT
>JAFIDM010016355.1:0-20854 GCA_023159025.1 Thereuonema tuberculata
TATTTAAACAAAACATACTTTTAATATATTATTCCACTTCAGTAATATGGATTGTATTAAAATTTATTTCATAATCAGGCCTATTTCTGGCAAGTTGATACCTATTTCATTTAAAAATTTAATACTCAAAGAACAACTAAAATTCATTTGTTGTTTACTCATTAAATATTTATCACAGTTTATTAATTGTTATTTTTGCAATATTCAGCTGGTTTAATTTAAAAAATATATTTTTTCCTAATCTCCATGGAAGCGAACGTAACCTCCATGGTTGGCAAAATTGTAAACCATTTTTTTCTGGTAAAATATTTATTCTTGACCTCTACAAAGGGTGGACATGTATTTAGTTTGTTATTGTTCATTTAAAAAAAATATTAATAATTATTTTTCTCTAGATTTTTTTTTTCTTGTACGGAAATTCCACTTAATTTCAGAATGACCCTAGAACATTTTTGAAGGGAACAAGTTCTCATTATTTGTACTCAATATTGAGAATTTTTTTTATTTTATTTTGTAATATTAAGTATATTTATTTGTAATTGTATATATTAGGCCTATTTGTAGTTTGTTTGTCATTAAGTTTATTTCATTCGACATAATTTAATTAGGTTCATATTCCGTGAATACCCCCTTTTTTTTTGCATCCTGGTGTTTTTTAAATAAATAAATAAATAAATATACGACTAATTTTTCTTCTGGTGTAACAGCATTTCTCATGATGGTGTTCTGACGGGTATACTATTTCTTAGTATATAAATATATATTTTTAATGTGTAAGTGCTGAAAGGTTTAATATGTGTCAATATGTTCAGCTAAATTAAATTGAAACGCTTACATCAAGATGTTCCATGAGTAATTTAGAAACTTTTACAATATTTTTGTTTATTATATCATATATTAATAGTCTTAATTATTTTAAAACTGTTGCTACTATAGATTTCCCAATTTATCTGACTAAATAATTTTCCAAAGTATATAATTATATTCATCTGTTCTAAAGCCTAAACTATATTTCATCTCTGGAATTTCAAAACATGTCAGCCAGCATAATCTAGTATCTGTATTGGAATTATAATTCTCTTTAATCTTTTTTATATTTATAAAATTTTTAAAAAATTATATTGTATATAAATTTTTATTCCATGTTCATGATTCTATAATTAGCTCTCATTTTTAATTAAGTTTTGCAGTTTGATCTTTGTAATTTATGTAAATACTGTATTATTAAAATTTTTATTATGCTATTACTGTTTAGACTATTATTGCAAGACTATTATTGCAAGAGTTAACATGAAATTTGAAATGAAAGTTTATCTGTTTTTTGTTTTTAGTTTTTAATTATCATAGTCTCTAAAGCCCATTTTGAAATATTTATATCTTGTTGAAGATACATGAAAGCAAGGTTCTGATCTTGTTTATTGCTAAGAAGTAAATCATCACATAAATAAAAATCTTTCAATTTTTTATTGAATCACAAGAAAAGTTTATGTATAAAATAAAAAATATCAAGCAGTTTATCGAATAATGCAGGGGACATACGGCAAAAATTTTTAAAAATTTGACGCCATCTTCTTTGATATGTGGATATAGCGAATAAAATAAACTTGATTCCTTTTTTTCTTTTATACTTGGATGAACCCAAAATCGACATTACTTTTTTTCTTACTTCTAATCAATTAGGCATACGCGAGCGCTGCAATTTCTTCCGTGTCCATGCTTCAACTAAAAATAATTAAAATCTCGGGTCGCGATTAAAATCGCGAGTCAAATCATGATTGAAATTGCATCGTGTGACGCCTGCAATCGCTACAGCCGGAGGGGTCGCGACTCGAATCGCGCGACTGAAATCGCCTCGTGTGACCGAGCCCCAAGAAGGCAACCGATAATCTGCCCGCGTTCGGGTAGGGCACTCAAGCAGCGGGGGGTGAAGGGCGGGGCATTGTGGTGCGGGCGGAGGGGCGACGCTAAGGGCACGTGGCGCGTTTGATGCCCTTCCGTCCCCTAACCCCTTGAATCACAGATATTTGTTGTTCAATTGAACTGTTAAAATATAAGAAAACATCTTGCTTTCTTATCAAACTTCAGTTTTTTGAACTTTTGTTTTGGAAGTACCTACAAATAAGACATTTTATAATACAGACCTGCACCCCCCTTTATGGAGTGTTGAAGGGTGAAAGTTTTTCGTTATTTGTATGCAAATCTCAGCCTTCATACCAAATTTCAGCTTTCCAGGACTTCAGGAAGTACCCTAGAGGTTTTCATGATCATGAGTCAGTCATTCAGTGAGTGAATCAGTGACGAAATCGACGTATTCTAGGTATTAACAAAATTCAAAGTATAAAAGCTAGATAAATGAAACTTAGCATATTTCATTAGTCTGCTAACTGCATCTTATACTGAAAATTTGAGCTCTCTAGTATTATCCAGGCCGAATCTATGAGGGTTCAATAATACATAACCAGACCCCCCTGTATGAGGGGTTGGAGGGTGAAAATTACAGATTTCTTAATTTTGTTGTTGTTTGTGTGCTAATCCTAGCCTGCATACCAAATTTCTGCTTTCTAGGACTTCAGGATGTACCCTAGAGGTTTTGATGATCATGAGTCAGTCAGTGAGTGAATCAATGACGAAATCGACGTATTTTAGATATTAATAAAATCCAACGTATAAAAGCTAGATATATGAAACTTAGCGTATTTCATTAGTCTGCTAACTATATCTTATCCTGAAAATTTGAGCTCTCTAGTATTATCCAAGTCGAAGCTATGAGGGTTCGAAAATATGACAAAATGCTTCGAGAAAAGATACGTTAGTGCCCTACTTCCTGCCATCGGCTCGTCTTGGCGGGGCCACTACCGTGTCCCCAGATCTGGTTACTTATCCTCAAACAACATGATATTTGTTAGTGCTCCGAGCATGACGCGGATTTCGTATTTGTTTCCTTAGAAAGCCTGATTACTGTTCTTTTTGGAACAATATAAATATTTTGCTCGAAATTGCTCCTTTATTTTTAAAAAATATTTTGAGAGGCTGTGTCGAGTCAGATGTTACTTTGGTACAGTTTTTATTATTTTATTATTTTTAGGTTCAAGTTCTCACACAATGTTTGTGACATGAAAAGAGCTTGTTAGCATTTTGCAAAGATGTGAGAGCACAGACATTTGAAAAAAAAAATGGATTAATAATATTGATGAAATGATCAGCAGAAAAGTTCAGCCTGGGAATTTGGAGTTCGGCTTGTCGGTATTACACGGATGGATTCGCATGTTTGAATACCTTCTGCATCTTGCGTATAAATTGCCAATCAAGAAGTGGCAGGCTCGAGGAAGCGACAGACATTATGGCTGCTAACAAATCCAGAATTCAAAAGGAATTTAGGGAAAAATGTGGATTAATTGTTGACACTCCTAAGCCAGCATTTGGCAACACTGCGAGGAGATTTTTTAAAAATGCTGAGTTAGCAAAACTTAGTTCATAATTGAAATAATGACCTTTATTTAAATCTATTGATAATAGTACTAAGTAAGTAGTAGTAATAATAAACCTAATCTTACATCTAAAATTAATCTAAAAATAGGCAAAATTATTCATAAAAATATACCTAATGTTAACCTTATGATTGGACAAATGTAATAAAGTATATGATTTGCTATAATTGGATTAATAATTTCTTTAGTAAATAACTTAATAGCATCTGAAAAAGGCTGCAAATCTTCTAACATGTTGGGCCCCTTACGAATTTTAATGTAACCTAAGGCCACCCGTTCTAACAAAGTTAAAAAAGCTACCCCTACTAGTACACATACAACCAAAAATAAATAAGAAATAAATAATAAAAAAGCATTTATCACTCCGAAGATAAGTTATTTAAGCTACTGTGTTCGTACCCCATTGATAGGTTCTCCTTCTTTCTATAAGCCTTAACCTAAATTTCTTTTGAATTGCAGTCAAATATTTTAAAATAAACTATAAAGCCTGACAAGAGAATATCTTCATAAATAAATTTACAATTTACCGCCTTCATCAGCCATCTTATCCATTATCATAATACTTATAAATATAATTTTTATTTCAATCTTATCTTCAGTGGTTATATTTGCAGCAGTAATTTTATCAAAAAAAAATTTCTCAGACCGAGAAAAATCTTCACGATTTGAGTGTGGATTTGATCCTAAAAACTCTGCACGCATACCTTTCTCTTTACGATTTTTTCTTATTGCCATCATTTTCTTAATTTTTGATGTTGAAATTACACTACTTCCTCTAACTATTATTTTAACATTTTCCCAATCAATTTTTACTTTCCTTACCTCATCTATCTTTATTATTGCTTTAATTTTAGGTTTATATTATGAGTGGGTAAAAGGAGCTTTAGAATGAAAATCTTTTACTAGGAGTCACCTGGACGCTTCATTGTTAATGAAGAACTTACAATTTATTTATCTATTAATGCTTAAAGTTGACCAATATCCTCAACTTCACAAATTGAAATTTTTTTTAAACTATTTAAGCATCATAAAATAAAATCAATTTTTAAAACTAAACTATTTAAAGGTATTCAATGAAGGAACAATAATAAATAATCACGAATTTTAATTCCCTTAAATCCATAAAATACTATAACCTTACCGTACTGAGTTAATGAAAAAAGATATAATCTATATGCAGCACTAAAAAAAAAGATAAAAAAATTAGCCCCCAAAAAGTTATTTTACATCAAAAAATTATTCTTCTTAGTAAACAAATTTCTCCTAGTAAATTTATGCTTGGATGCGCAGCTATATTTCTCACACACAATAAAAAAATCCTAAAGACAAATTAGGAAAAATAGTTATTAGTCCCTTACTTACAATCAGACTTCGTCTTTCCAACCGCTCATAAATAATATTCAAAAGACAGAATATTCCAGACGAACATAATCCATGAGCCACTATTATAACCAATCTTTCTACAAACCACCAAACTGAAGATGTCATAATTCCTCCTAACACTATCCCTATGTGAGCCACAGAAGAATAAGCAATTAAAGATTTAATATCCCACTGTCGTTAATATATGAATCTTACATAAATACCTCCTACCAGTCTTAAACCAATAAAAATTCATCTTGTTCTAATAAACTTTCTTAAAATAATTTGATTTATTCAAAGTAAACCATATCCTCCTATTTTTAGTAAAATTCCCGCTAAAACTATTGAACCCGCAATTGGAGCTTCAACATGAGCTTTAGGTAACCGTAAATGAACCAGATATATAGGTATTTTTACAAGAACTGTGTTGTGTAAATAGATTTAAAAAGGCAATTATTTCAACGGAATACGTTCATCATAGTAACCGACTGTTAAACAACAATCAATGACCGAGAGGATCAAGCGAAGCTTCTTGGTTAACGACCGATTGTTAAAGTAACAAAGATACGAGTTTACGTGGATGTTATAGCAGAGTGATTGTATGGACTCCACCATATTGAGAATGTCGTTCCGATTCGGTGAGGATGCTCCGATTCGAAGATAATTTGATGTCATGATGATTTCGGGTCTCTGGATTATCAAGGATTTATAAAAGGACATGCCGTTTTATTCGATTGAAGTTTCAGTGTTATATTCCGAATAATTCCGATGATTTACTCAAAGTTTAAAGTAAAGATTTCAACTTTGAAAGTTATTAACCCTCTTTTCCAATGTACACTCAAGGATAAAAAATTTAGCGCACCAAGAAGGAGTCGTCAAAATGAAACGAAAATTTACATACGTAACGACTACTTTGATATAAGTAAATGATTAGAAAATCAAAGAAAAAGGATAATTTATTTCAGAGAAAAAGGCAAAAGAACGGAGGAGTTAATACTCCGTTGGACCCCCTCTAGCGCGAATGCACGATGCGATACGATCGGGCATTGAGTCATACAAGTTCTGTATGATGTCTTGAGACATTTCGTTCCATATTTGCTGTAACCTTGCCTCTAGTTCGTTCAAACTCGTGGGATGCCCAACTCGTCGTCCCAAATGATCCCGGATATGCTCGATTGGAGACAAATCTGGGGATCGGGCAGGCCACGGAAGGGTAGTAACAGTGCGGAGACAGTCTTGTGATACCCTTGCCGTATGAGGCCGAGCATTGTCTTGTTGAAAAATGGCTTCTGGGAGCCATTGCATGAGTGGCAACATATGTGGTTGCAGGATTTCATGAACATACCGCTGGGCTGTCATGGTGCCACGGAACAATACTAGGGGTGACCGTGTATTGTAGGCAATGGCACCCCATACCATCACACCAGCTGTGGGAGCGGTTTGTCGCTGTACAGCAAAGGCAGGATTGAAGCGTTCACTACGGGCTCTCCACACACGAACACGATTGTCATCCTGCCGAGATTGAATCTGGATTCGTCGCTAAAGACGACCTGGTTCCACTCCGCTGCAGTCCAGTTTCCTCGTGCGCGGCAAAACTCCAAACGGAGGCGTCGATAGGTAGGCGTCAAGGGCAGCACACGTAATGGGCGCCGCGATACCAACTGTCCTTCAGCCAGGCGCCTTCGTATGGTTCGAGAAGACACAGCGGCCCCTAGTGAAGGTGCTACCTGTGCCTTGATGGCGGCCGATTAAGCAGTTGGCTGTACGCGTGCATTTCTGACTATATGGTGGTCTTCTCGACGACTGGTCTGTCGAGGGTGTCCTGAGCCTGGTCTTCGTGTACATGACATCTCTCGGGTCCACTGGTCCCAAAAATCTCCTCACAACACAATCAGAGCGGCCTAATTGACGAGCTACTCGCCTAGCTGACCATCCAGCTTCCATCATCTCGACGATTCTCCCTCTCTCAAACTGTGACAACTGCGTATACTGTCTTCGAACACGGCGTAATGGCATGTCTACCTCAGCTCTTCCTTTGTAAATGATTCAGCACACTCAAACAAGCTTTGGTTACCTGTTTTATACTCCACAGAGTACGATGTTCAACGCCCTCTACCGGCTATACGTAATGCGCAATCACTCTGCATTTCTAATCATTTGCATATCTCCCCGACATGTGCCTTCATTGCAAGTTTCGTTACGATCCCGCAGTTATTTCTTGGTGCGCTAATTTTTTTGTCCATGAGTATATTTCCAGGACTTTAATGTTGCTTGGCAACCAACGTTCGAAGAGTTTAGATCCAAAGAAGAATATTCTATAATGTTTAGAATCTACTTACTTTACTGGGAAATAATGTAAGTTATTTATTTTTTCATTAATAGTTGCGGTGCCACGTTTATGAAGATAGAAGTCAAATCATTAAAGGGTTAAAGTTGTTAAAGTTTAACAGAGCAATAAAAGTAGCGAAAATTAATCCACTATATAAAGACTGTAAAGATAAAATATTAGTCGTGAAAATTAAGATAGGACTAAAGATTTATCTTGGATCCAGAAGTAGTAAAGATTAAAGAATCATCAAAAGACTTCAAAGATTTCAATTGATAAAGATGTTAATCGAGGACTGCTTGATGAATAAATAAAGATTAAAGCTTTAAAGGTTCATAGTAAAAGTTTATCAAGGATATAAGACTGTTTTCTGTTCGAAAATTCTATTCTTAGAAGATAAGATTAATAAAGATATTATGAAAGGTTAAAAGTTAACTGTAGCTGTTCAAGTTAAAGACATTAAAGTATTTCGGACGAAAAGCTCAAAGCTAGGTTCAAGAGTGAAGTCCAATATAAAGTAGTTCGAATGAAAAGATTAATGTAAAGTTAAAGAACAAAGAAAATAGCAAAGTGCTAAAGAACTCTTAGTCTAAATAAATATTAACGAATGGACATTTTGAGTTAATATTTAAATGTGTTAAACAAAGGATATGAGCCCCAGCAAAGTATTTGGTCTGGAAACGGATTATCTCCGTCAAAGAAATAAAATGTTATTTTGTTTTTATCCTTGCGTCTAAGTATATTTATCAACTCTGCTTGTATTTTTTTCAGTTAAGTGTTAAGTACACGTTTAAATAAGATTTATCTCCAATACCAAGAATAAATCCACAAAATGCTATAATAGAAAAAACATAAATAATTATTCTAACATTTATTTTTATATTAGTTAAAACCATCTTCCTAACTCCTCATAATAGTACCTCAAACAAATCAATAAAGGTAAACAAGCCATTAACGTGTAAAATATTAAATAAACTCCAGCTTGTACATGCTCAGGTTGCTACCGTCATCCAAGAATTATTAAAAATGTAGGAATTAATCTAATTTCAAACCAAATATTAAAAGATAATAAATCTATTCTACAGAACGTCATAAATAAAGAAATTAACAGAAATAAATTCACAACACCAAATTCTTTTCTTCCATGAGAGTCCTGCTTCACCTTATACGTAGACAAAACCATTAATTGTAAAATTCAAAAAGTTGAAGTTAACAAAGTTATTGATATTGAATCGCCTCCTATAAAACAACTCAATCAAGAATAACTAGTTCTTTCAAAATATAACATAAATATTCTAATAAAAACATAAATCATAATTCATACAAAAGAACTCATTCATCTCATATAAACTAAAGAAGTAAGAAACAATAATCTTAAAGAAACTACTAATATTATCATTAGTTTTAATAGTTTAAATAAAACATAGATTTTGTAAATCAAAATTAGAATTTCTTTAAAACAGAAGAAAAAACTTATCATTAACTTCCAAAGCCAATATTTTATATTAAACTATCTTCTGAACGATTATAGGAAAAACACATCACTATTTAAAATTATTTATGGATCTTTAATTGATCTCCCTTTTCCATCCAATATCTCCTCCTGATGAAATTTTGGTTCATTACTAGGAGCATGCTTAGGGACTCAATTAGTTACAGGTTTATTTCTAGTAATACATTATAAAAGTGATATTAATTTAGATTTTTAAGCCATTGATCATATTGGTCGAGATGTTAATAATGGTTGAATCCTCCAATTTATTCATGCAAATGGAGCGAGCCTCTTTCTTTTTTATTTGCCTTTACCTTCACATTGGTCATGGTATTTATTATGGTTCATTCAATTTACATTATACATGAAATGCAGGAGTAATTCTATTTCTTGTCACCATAAGAACAGCCTTCATAGGATTCGTATTGCCATGAGGTCAAATATCTTTCTGAGGTGCCACAGTAATTACCAACTTACTATCTGCAGTACCATACATTGGTTCCACTTTAGTTCAATGATCAGATTTAGTTCAATGATCAAAGATTTTATATCAATGATCAGGTCGAAACTGATTGCGATAATTCGCTTTTTACTTAAACGTAGATAGGGATTATCAATTTTTGCTTGCAAAGCAAACTTTATTATTGAAATATATGTTTATCTTATCCTTTAGAGACCTATTAATTGGAAGTTAACAATACTTTGTATAATAATAATATAGCCTCCTCATCAATAAATTGATGTAAATAGGAAAAGTCAGACTACATCAACAAAATGTCAGTATCAAGCAGCTGCTTCAAATCCAAAGTGGTGAATAGGTGAAAGATGTTTAAGATTATGGCGAATAAGAATTATAATAAGGAAAGTAGTACCAATAATTACCTGTAAACCATGAAAGCCTATTGCTATAAAAAATGTTGATCCGAGCGCAGCGTCTAAAATAGAGAAGGGAGCTTCATAATACTTAAAAGCTTGAAGTGCTGTAAAATGTAAGCCTCAGATTACGGTTAAAATTAAACCTTTATTTGTTTGTGAAAAGTTAATATTAATAAGACTATGATGAGCTCATGTAACTGTAACTCCTGAAGCTAAAAGAATAGCGGAATTGAAAAGGGGAATTTGAAATGGGTTATATGGGACAATACTAACAGGAGGTCATTTTATACCAATTTCAATAGTAGGTGCTAGCCTTCTATGAAAAAAGGCTCAAAAAAATGATACAAAAAAGAAAATTTCAGAAACAATAAATTAGGTTATTCCTCATTTTAGTCCTTTAGTACTATTGAAGTATGCGCTCCTTGAAGAGTTCCTTCTCGAGAAATATCTCGTCATCATTGATATATAGTTAGGATAGCAGTAATAAGTAATAGAACACGTAGTTAGAACACGAATAATATTCAAAATATTTCATCAATGAGTCATCCAACTTTTCATGCTTCTTGCCCCACTATGCAATGTGAAGATTTAAATTTAATTTTAAGTTTGACACTAGCGGGCCGCGGTTGTGCACCACTGGTCTATAGACTCTATACCATCAGTTACATAGAGATCTATCGGAAACGTTCAGAAGAACAAGCAATGTAAATTACATATATCTTTTTAACTAATTCAAATTATAGATTAAAATTACTTGTTATGCTGTTAAGGTTTACCTGTTAAAACATTATGACTCTCCAACAACATTGGTATCAATAAATGTCAGTGAGTTTTTGGTCGAAAAAAGTAAAAGCATCTAAGATTCCTCAGCGTTTATTAGATGTCTACTTAGAGATCCATCATCTGACGAATTTATGAATTTAATGTAGATATCCTACTGAATATAACTTATCTTTTAGAAATTTCAAACTGTTGTTTCTGGAACTTTTAACCCGAGTTACCTTCAATATACGAAACTGTTTTCTTCATTGTTCGGTCAACTTTCTCTTGATTTTTCTATTCTTTAAATAACGTATTTTCATTTTCTTCCAGAAATGTCAAAGAAAATTATTATTGTCGCTCTGATTATATGTTCATTGGTCGAAGACTTCATCGTCCTAGATATCCACAGAGAGAATCAAACGATTCCAGTCCTAATTCCGATGACTGATAATTACAAGATATTCTGGACTTTTAAATAAAAATAAAATAATATTGAAAAATCAATTCTTGAAGAATTGGAAATCTACCTTCCTTTAAACTTTGCATTTCTTCTTTTTTAAAATTCTGAAATGCATCTTCAAGCACTAGTTTCCCTAAGAATCATTCAAAGCTGTATGAATCTAGAAACAAATCTTCAAGGAATTCACTGAACATAATTCACTAAAACTAATACGGGTTTAATTCGTAATTAATAATAATCATCAACTAATAGGGGTGTGCGGTCATAAGTGTATTAATTCGTTACATATTTCATTACTAGCTGATCATTTTAACTTGATACCACTGGATGTTGGCCTATTTTTCGGAGAATGGACAAGATGGCCGCGTTGACATTGATTTTCCAGATGGTCAACAATGGATCTTCGTGTGAACATGAATTTAAAAATTTTAGATTTAACTAGCAATTTGAAAATTATTGAATTAAATGTTGAGCATTGCAGATAAGCTTTTTAAAAAATGGTCTTGCATAATCTTTTACTAGAAAAACTAACCCTCATCTGGCTACCTGCGATCTTTAGAAAACTGTAGGCAGACGGGTTGCGATTCGCTTGTAGCGCTCCTAGTCTATTAACAGCCGCTTAACACATAACCCTTCCAGATGGCCAAGGTAAACGATTTAAGAAAAAAAAGCCAAAAAAAAAATTATATTATGTTTCTTTATTACATCTCTCCTACATCCATCTTTCAGCCTTTCCAGAAAAAATTAAAATTAAACAAACTGGCACTCAACCTTTCGGGAATGAATTATGACCATTCATTCACGCATCCATTTTCACGTGGTGTTAACATAACGAAATTGAACATTTGACTGGTGTTTAAAGAAAAAAAAACAAACATAACTAATGTACTCTTCCGCGGGACCTGAAGTAGTAAATGGGTACTGACCAATGTATCCTTGCGAATAAGCTGATTGGTGGTACCGTATTCTAAAGTTTAACTGCTGATTATTTTAAAAACTATAACATTGAGACCAATGGTGCAACTACAGGGGGGACCTATGGGGGCGGAAGCTTCCTTCCCCACCCCAACCCCAAATAAAGAAAGGAAAAAAAGAAGAAACGAGAAGAAAGCCTTTATTAAAGCACTAACGTGTCTATATCTTCTTAAGACCTACATTTGAATGGACTTTTTACAATATCCCTCTCCCCAGGAAAGCTATAAGAACTGTTTACCTGATCCAAACTTTTTATTGGAGAGCTTTTCAGGAACTTTCTAAACTTTTAGTCCCGTTAGAAAACTTTTAACTGTCGTTTGAGAAAGTGTCTCTGTAAGATTAACAGCCTTTCTGTAGGAAATACGGATTGTTCGAAGAATTAGCAACGTATCCTGTGTGAGTGTGAATCTTAGTTAAGTTCTGTTCTCGGCGTTGAACATTGTGCCATTTGTGATAGTAGGAGGGGAGAGAAGGAAAATGGCTAATGGGTTCATCTATCAGAATTAAAATTTTAAGTATAGAGTGATTATAATTAAAGTTCAAGTTCGACATGACTCTCTCAATGAAGGATCAATTCAACAGTTTAACAGCCGGCATGCATCATTTTTATGGAAGATGGCGTTCAGCACATTGCAAAGCCAGTGAAGCAGCTGCTCAATAGAGATTTCGGAAATGATGGAATTATCAGCCGTCATTTTCCAATCGCCTGGACGACAAGATCTTAATCCTTGTGACTTCTGACTGTGGGGTTATTTGAAAAATGTTGTGTTTAGTGGTCGGATTGGAAAATTAGCTGAATTGAAGGCACACATTGTGCAACATATGCACAACGTGACCCTTAAGACACTCCAATCTGTTGTGGAAGATGCTATTTCTCGGTTTGTGGCAGAAAACGGTTGATAGCATATTGAACATGTCTTTTGCAAGTCTCGTGGTAATTAACAACACATTTCATTGTTGCTTTTTATGCGGTTTTCGGCCTCAGGACAATATGAAGCCGATTTCAGTATTGCAATACCAAACTTATACTAAAATTCAAGATAACAAGACAACTGAACAAACCGATGTAATCTTTTTATGTGAAACAGAAAAGCAAAATGATCCTATTTCATGTAGATTTGTTGGCTTACGAAGGACTGTTTTTCAAATGATTCCTTCACTATTTCAGGGCGGTATCTTATCTCCGGTATTACAATTCACGTCTTCTTACATGACTGACATTTCTACAGAAACTGCAGATTTAACTGAATTTTCTGTCATCCCATCTACTTCACACCTATACTTTTCTTCTGTAATTTCAACATTAATAACATTTTTAATATGTAGTTTTTAATCTGTTAATTCCTTCCTTTCAGAGCTTCTCCACTTGCTTTATATTGAAATTCCTCTTTTTTCTTGATTCCAAACCCTAACATAATTCATTTCTTAAAAAACCGCTATGAACTTTCTTCCGTAGGTTTTTCCTATGTATAACTATTTTAAATAGTAGCCTTATTTGGATATTAATATTCGAAGCTTACTTTACATGTCAGTTATGTAAGAAGACGTCAAATGATGCTACCTTTGCTTGAATTCGCCATTCTTCCAGTAATTTAATCGTTGTTGACCCACCTCTTAATTTAGCCACAACAAATTTCATTTCATTTGTTCATATGATTGAAATACAATGAAAATGAAAGACTTCTCAACTGGGATGATTCACGAGATTTGAAATTTAAAAATATTTACATTGGCACGCACATAAAGACAACAAAGTTATTTTGAGAAATTATGAAATATTGAAAGTAAGAATTTCTTTTAATTGCCATTAATTTTCGTTAGTACCAAAACTTCACCAATCTATTATTTTTCGTAGTTAAAAATTATATCTTACAACTGTTTTATATTAACAGGTTAACTTTGTCCTACCTATAGTAATAACCTAAAAATTTAGTAATTTTTATCCAATTTGAAGCGAGGTCTTCAAATTTTCAACTTTAATTTTTTTACAATTTAAGAATTGTTATTCGTCAGCAAATTAAACAAACAAAAGAAATGATAGAATTTTAGTTTTTGATATATTTTTAATTTTTTGAAAGCTATTAAAACATTCTAAGCTCTAATATGCAGCTCATCATGTTGCAATGTGAGTTAGGATACCTTTCAACTACTGAAAAAATGCCTCTACGCAGGATTCGAGCTATTACGTCCAAATGTCAGAGTTTGAAAAAGGTCGTATCATTAGATTGAAAGAGGCAGGTTGGGCAAATCGGAGAATCGCTCGTTATACGGGTCGAAGTGATGCGGCGATTAGAAGATGCTGGCAGGAATGGGTGGACAATGGCAGATTTCAGCGTCATGAAGGAAGCGGTCGCCCACAGCAGAGCGGGAGGATAGAGTGATTGTCAGATCAGCTGTCACAGCGCCTGAATCATCCTTATTAACCATCAGAATGCGACCCGCACAAGAGTGTCCACCATGACCATTCACAGATGACTGAGAGAGTGACATCTACGCTCGTACCGACCGCTACGCCACCTGTCACTCACGTCTGCACACCGTCGGGCCAGATTACAGTAATGCTTGGCTCGATTAGGTTGGAATGATGCTGACTGGGGACATATAGTGTTTAGCGACGAATCCCGCTTGCAACTCTTTCCTGCCGATCCTGCTTTCACTATTGCACGCCACACATACCCTCAACCAGTAGTTATGATTATTTCCCTTGATAGCCGGACCCCTTTGGTCGTCATTAGCGGCACACTTACAGCACAGCTGTACGTCGACCACATTCTGAGACCTGTTTTGCTGTCCTTCCTTTTGTAGTACCCTGGCCTTATTTTTCAGCAAGATAATGCCAGACCACATACGGCATGTGTTGCTATGACCTGTCTTGCAGCTTGTGAAAAAGTTCCTTGGCCAGCCAGATCCCCAGATCTCTCTCCAATCGAGCATATCTGGGATGTAATGGGAAGGCCACTGCATCCACCCGGAAATCTGGATGACCTAGCCCGACAATTGGAGGAAATTTGGCAAGAAATACCGCAGGAGACCACCAGGGAGCTTTATCACTGTATGCCACGTCGTGTGGCAGCTTGCTTTCAGGGTAGAGGTGCGTCAACACCTTATTGAGCTCGTTACTTTGTAACTCTGTAACTCTGAAATAAATCATTCAATTTGTCTGAAAGTTTAATCAATTTCTATTCTGTACATAATCTTCCTCTCCACCAATTTTTGTCTCCATCGGACAACTCCTTGTAGGTGCGTCGTTTTTTTTTGTTAATGAGTGTACTTTCACACTACCGTGACTAAAAGTTTTATTGAAGACATGAATAAAACCGTCACAGTATAACTTTTTTATTTATGCTGACACTATAGTTGACCTTCCATTTCTAACCGAACTTAACCACTCGAAAAACCGGGAACAACTGAACCAAAGATTTATCTTTGCGTTCTATAAGTAGGGCCAAAAGTAATGAACAAAAACAGTTTCTACGAATTTATGGCAGGTAAAGCGGATAACCGTTAATTATTTAAGTTGATATTAAAGCCTCTGCAAATTGTCTTGAGAAATTCAAATTTATCTTACAGATTTCTTTGTTAGTTTTAAAAAAAATTTAATATGTTTGTTGTGTGTAAATAATAAAATAAAGGTCTACCGTGGCGGCCAGTGCGACAGTATCTGGGTTCGAATCCCGGTAGTGGTATGGTTGTTTCAATTTCCTTTCCTGTGTTGTCCAGCTTCTTCTTCACTTTCTCTTCGGTCTGACGTCATTCCTTAATGGCGTCCTGGGGAAGGCCATGGGAAACCACCCCAGTATCTTTCCTTTGAAATTCTAGGGAGTCTGCTAGAGGTTCGCCATCTTGGGAACACTAGCGTTCCCTGGAACACGGACGCTTCGGTTACGAAGCACGCACTTCGGTGCGTACCGGCAATACAACAACAACAATAAAATAAAGTGTACTAGAATTCTTATCAGTTGTATTTGTCTTAATAACGAATTTATTCCCATGAAGATAAATAAACTCCTCACTCATAACTCGAGTTTGTAGAATTACAATATTTCGCGGCGAGTTGAATGGGTCGCGGTGACTTGCCCTTGACGAGTCGTACCTGACCCGTATCAATAGATGCACTTCTCTACTTTTTATAGCTTAATGCCTGTCTTGGTGTTTTGTTTCCATTAATTCCAAACAATATTATTTGAATATTTGTATTTCCTTAAAAATCAAGTCTTTGAAACTTCTAAAGCCAAGATTTTTAGATTATTTTTAAACGAAACAATAGAATTAGCTATTTTTATAAAAGGAAATTTTGGATAATTTATTAAAATATTATTTAAATTTATACCTAAACATTGCATTGTTAACAATAAGTTGGGAAATGCTATTTAAAGTATATGTATTGTATGTCAATTTATTACTTACTATAATTTCGTTTTCTGCTTTATTTTTGTTTCTCACTTTAATTATGCTGAAAAATGAATTTTAGAACACTAATGATGTCAGATATTAAAAGAAAATACCGATTTCGAAATATTTTCAAAATAAACAAATTGCAATGAACTAACAGCTGATAACTGTGGCAATCAGGAAATAAATTATTTGTCTTCAAATTCTTTAAGACGATTAGACGATTTCGGAGACCACATGTGTTTTTAACAAATCCCTGAAGTCGTTTCAGCGAAAGTTGCTGCGATAACAACTGCTGCCAATGAGTAAATCATAAATTTTTTTATTGATCTCTTTTGAAAAAGAGAAAATAGCTGAAAAAGTAGGCAAATTATCAAATGATTATAAATTATTTTGTTTGTATCTAGTAATGAGCGATATTGAGAAGATGCAAGATCAATGATTTTAAACTGTGGGTGTGATCATTGGTTTCATCCCTCTTACTAAACAACATACCGTTCAGAATCTTCAGGGACAAATCTTTTGTATTTTGCCGCAAAAGAAAATAGGTCCAACTAGCCAGCTTTGCAAAGTATTATCAGAAGCGAAATAAAACATTCAAAATATGAAATTTCATTTTTCTAAACGAATTCAAGAAAAATGTGTAATTTGGTTAGTCTATAATGTTTGTATTTATTCTCCGACAAAGAAAATACATTAAAATCAAAACAAACAATATGGCGACTAAATATAGTTTTCTCTCGTACGCTGAGTATCAGTTGTACAAGCTCCATAGAACGTTTTGTTATTTTATTGGTATTATTCATTATTTCTATATATTTTCATTGAAAATAACTACATCACAGGTCCAAAAAAAGATTAGTGATCCAACCAAGCCTAAAAGGAAAGCAGTGAAAACGACAATTCGACTGAAAAAAGAACTCAATATGAAGTTTCAAAGTGTCTCGGATCCGGCCACTCAATATAGTTTTTAAGCATGATTTTCTTAAGTATTATTTTAAATGTTTAAATAAGCATCAGCTTTGAGTCTGTAACGGATTAACCCAATATACATACTTTCTTATCGAAAAAAATTGAAATTTTTTTTGAACTAATGAACTTTAATTCCAAAGAATGAACATTATTTAAAGAACTGTTTGTGAACTGTTAGCGAACCGATAATTCAATAAAAAGAATTGTCAAGTGATATTGAAAGATTGAAGTGAATTCAAATTTCAATATTGAAGAGCTGACGAAGAAGAATAAATATTTCTTTATCTGGTGTTTTTGTTCATTATGTATTGTTTGTGTTTATAAAGTACATATCTGCTAATAAATAAGTTAATAAATTATATATAAAAAGTAATAATAATATGTTTATGTACACCAGACAACGTCCACAACTGCGCCACAGACTCAATGTATTTGATTTTAATTTTCTAAAAATAAAATTATATTACAACACACTAAAATCTGTAGCAACATTAAAAAGTTCCATTTTTATAAAGTTTAAATATTTACAATTTGGAGACTTTCGAATCTACTGGAGATTCATCCTCATGCAGAATTATTTTCTAAAAGGTTCTGGTTATAAACATGCCCAATCTTACAATTTACCAATAAAAGAAGATATTTAAATTTTTCAGTTGGTGGTTGGTCAAAACCTTGATTACCAACTACATCTTGAGTTGCTTGAAGAACATTCAAAATTTGATCTCTATTGGTATCCTACAGAACTTCAGAGAAAGAAAAAAAAATTTTTTGATGCAATCTTAAACAATTGTTAATTCCGTAATTCTTCCTCTTTTAATCTTTTGTTTTATTATTTTCTTTTGAATTTCTGCATATTTTAGGAATTTACCATTATTTAAATAATGTTGTATGTGAGCATTAGGAAACAAAGGAATTATAAGAACCCAGTAATTTAATAAAAAATGATTCAGTAGCTTCTCTGCACTGTTAGTTTTTCCATTTATCTAATATTAAATATTCCTCAATTTTTCCAATATCACCCACTTCATACATATGATTAGCTATATAGGATCCTTTTAAATTTCCAATTTTTACACAATCATGTTGCTGTCCAAAACGTTTTTCAAAGTTTGGCCACTATTTCTTTTATAAAAACATTCATTTTGATGACAAGGAACCAAATATATACATCCTCTTTTATTAATCATATTATCTTCCTGTTTTTTATGACCAATCAGATTCGTTAATTTGTTATTCAAACTTAAACTCAATTTTGTATCAGTTCTCTGAAAAACTCTTACTTATCTGTTTATGTATGATAGATTGAAAAGGGAAAGCTGCCCAGACGAATCCATTTTTCTCCAAGTTTTAAATATAATGTAAGGTTTTAGAAATAGTGTAGCATAAAAATTAAACTGTGTATTCATTGTTATTAAGTTCGTCCTTAATCCTATACACAAGCTTATAGAAAAGTTCCTCTGTAGAACAAAGATAAAAAGCCTTCCTTATTTTCATTTTTTTTAAATTAGCTTCAGCAGATGAAGGAATTGCTGATGAATTGGAAATAATGGAATTTCCATAAGAAGGTTTCGAATACGGTTCAGTAATAATAGAATTTCCTTTCAATTTCATCCTTACATCTAAAAAAGGTAAATATTTAATTTCATGTTTTTCAAGGGTAATTTCTATTCCTTTACCCAGGGAATTCAACTGATCCAAAATCAAGTTCTCTTGATTCATTTCGAGCAATAATAAAAATATCATCCACATATCTTTGAAAGAAGTATGTAGAATTGTGAAACTGAACAATAAAAGAACAAAGGAAAAAATGACACCCAAAACCAAAACTGAATAAAACACATATATTTAGAATTAAAATGAACTTGTTTCGCTATATATAAATAGCTTCCTCAACTAATATAAAATAAATGAACTGGTGCTTAAATGCAGTCAAAGCTCAATACATCAGATATAATTAACCAATGAAATTATTTAAAAGACGAAGCCAATGAGATAAGAAGCTGCCAACATGACCTAACAGTTACTGCTGCATACCCCTCAGACAATGCCTTTTAAATGACAAAGCCTGCGCGCTCATTTTTGATATCTTTTCCGCCAGTCCGATCGCTGCCTTCACGATAACGGCTTATCTGCAGTACAAAAGGAAATGTGTCTCAAATTGCATTCAAAACATTAAAGATTCTCCAATAGCGATTCTTTGCAAAAAATAAAATAAATAAATTAAAATGCAATTACTTCTAGATCTAAAATACTTTTCGTTCTTGAAAAATCATAATAAAAAATATATTTATGTATTTCTGATTTAAAAGCTTTATAAATATTTTACAAATGCTATGAAACAAATGGTAAATTTATTATGTTCAGCACTCGGATTTTTAGGCTAAAGATCTCGGAGAAAAAAAATCGAATTTTTTTCAATTTATTCAAATATATATATATATATATATATATATATATATGATAAATTATTTTAATTGATCTTATTCGGCATTAACTTGGGAATATGGATAAATTCAGAGAAACAACGAAAGATCATTTTTATTTTTGAAGATAAGCAAAAATGCTGACGAAATATTTTCAAATTGTTGGGAATTGTTTATGCTCAGAATTAGATTTTAATTTACTTACTATAACTTCTTTGATTTAAGTATTTTTTTTTAAAAAGTAGCACTTTCTAAATTCTTCAACAATCTTCTTCCTTTCCATATCAAAAATATTAGATAGAAACACACTCTTCCATACATTACATTAGTAATAAAATATTTATCAAAATACTAATAAGGGAGACAAATTTTCAGGAACTGTACATATTCCTTTTTTCAAGTCAATAATATAGGCATGTCATAAACAGAATGAAGAATAAACTTGGCAGCAATGGTTTAAAAACATGAACTATTAATAAAATTAATTGTTATTACAACATGCTTAAACATCTCAAAGTGACTATTAACTAATTTTATTGTTACAAAAAAATAAATAAAAGCATGGTGATACAACAAATTTAATTGTTGTTTACAATCTGACTTATTTATTGTTATCCATAATTTTTCCAAAATATAGTTAATAATTTAATTCCTTAATATTGGCTGTTTTCTGGTTATCGAATTGTAAGTAATCTCTAATACATTTTCTGCTTTTGATAAAAGAATTGTATGATTACGATTATGTAATAGGCAATTCTAAAAGTATCTTTCTTTAAATGAAAATGCTAGTAGTTTATCTTTTAATTAATATTTCTAATGTGTAAGATTTAAAGTAAAACTAGCTGAAGTTCATACTCCTTGGTGGGGAAAAAAAAACGTTTGCTTATCTGTAGATAAATATTTATTTACAAATATAAGTTAATTTCATACAAATTACTACAGTACAATAAAACATTTAAAGCCAGTTCTTATCAATTTCAAGGAATGCAGGTTTACATTTGTTTTTGCTGGTACTCAGAAACTAATCAAATTATTAACTAATTTAATAACTTCAAAACTTACAATTTTCAATTGTCAATATTATGGTATTTTCTGCTTTATATATGTTTTAACTTTTATTTCTGACAAAATAAATTTCATAACACAATCTCAATGTGGTATGTATTTATATTAAAATTATTCAATTAAAATTACAATTATATAATTACAAGCTTTTTTTATTAATGTACACTGAAAACAAATTCAAGTCTTATCAATTTAAAGGAATACAGATTTACATTTTTTTAATACACTAAGCAGGAAACAAAGCTTAGCAGGAAACATTGC
>JAFIDM010016356.1:0-20846 GCA_023159025.1 Thereuonema tuberculata
TTAGCATCAACAAACAAATAAAATGTAAAAATGATTCTTTCGTATTGAAGAAGTCATTTACAAAAAATTACATTAAAAATTCAAAAAATTCTGCCTTCTCACAATTATCTCAAAATTAAAAATTCGCAAATAAAAGAAAAATAATCGAACAAGAATTAGGTTAATAAACAATTATAAATTTTTAAGTTTAAATTTATAACAGTGGTTCCCAATTAGCTAAAAACTTTGGATTCCTTGCTGTTCGAAAGCAAAGCCCCATCGATTAAGTATTGCGAGCTTTATTGTTATTCTTTCACAGTAGATGGCGCAAGTCTCCAATGAAGTTTAAAAAAAGAGAATTTCTTTGTTATCTGATTGGATGAATAAACAAGAGGAATGGTTCAGTTACAAAAAAAAAAAGAAAAAAAGAAATAGAACAGAGTTCGTTCAATTGAAATGAATTCAATTGAAGATTAGTTAATATTTCTTAATGAAAATGAAATAATATCCCCTTTTCGGTGTTTATTAAATTCATTCAATAAATTCATTTGATAATACTGAAAATAATACAGAAAATACACTCTCAAGATTATATTCATATCTTTTATTATAACAGCAAGAATATGTTTTATTGCTAGCATAGATAATGATTAGGTTTTACATATTTTTTTCCAAAAAAAAAAACGATAAAAATACTTTGAATAAAACTCCAGAATGTTAGTTCTGAATCTTTATTTCGTGTAAATGTTTGAATTAATTTTTATTTTATTTTGGGGGAGGGGGAGGGGAGAGGTGATAATTTTATAAGTTTAATATTTAAAGTCATGATTCACAATTCAAATTAAAATAAAAACAAAAATATAAGGATTCACAAGAAAAATTGTGAATCATATATAAATAATAATTTCATGTTTAAGAACATAATTTAGCTTCAATTTTGTGTTATGGTGATTTCCAATAATTATAACGTAGGAAAATGGGAATATTCATTGTTTGTCTTAATGCACAACATTGGCATAATTTTAACAAAGCTAATAAAGTGAAGCGCGAGCAGATGTCTTGTGCATTGTATAGAGCGCGCAGTGAAACCATGTAACACTTGCTCTGATGACAGATGGAAGGAGATAAGCAAAATGGAAGACGTTAAGGAAAAATGGCAGAATAATGAAGCAAGGAGAACATAAACTTAAATTCAGGAAGGGGAACAGTAAATTACGAAGTAAAAGCTGTTGGAAGAATTTTTTTTTTTCTGGATTTAATGAGATAAGTATTGCTGTTGAACTTTAAATCGACAAGTGAATATTTTGGATGATCGATAAAAAGGCTTATTGTACACCTCGTGTATGGAATAATCTTGCTTCATGATATATCCGAATTAATAATTAATTCTGTTTGTCTTCTTATAGCTTATAGAAAAGACAATAAATATAGAAGACGTCGCAATAAATGCGAATATGCGAAGGATGAGTGAATTTCTTGGATATCTCACAATTAGAATTCGAATGGTCAAATGTTCGGTAAAATTCCAGTTTAAGATGCGTAGTGTTTTTTGTTTTTTTTCCGAGTTGAGAAAGATGGCTGATTTGGAACTATTTTTATAAGGAGGAAGAGGAAGTTGACGTCATGTTTCAATTTCCGGTCAATGATGGAAACCGAATATATGAAATCTTTGTCTTGCTAAAAGGCAGCAACCTTATTAAACTATAAAACACGCTGAATAAATTAGATCGGAAGCGAATACATGAAATCTTTCTCTTGCTAAAGGCCGCAACCTTATTAAACCACAAAAACACGCTGAATAAATTAGATTAAAAGCGAAAATTTGAAATCTTTCTCTTGCTGTAAGGCCGCAACCTTATTAAAGCATAAAAACACGGTGAACACATTAGAAAAGAAATGAATTAGGCTTACCAGATTCATGTTTAGGCCTAAATCCAGCCCATGTGGTTTGAAAGATATTCCTTTTCTCACGAGTACAAGGATGTTTGAAATGCATATCAGGATTGACGAAGAACTCTTTGGTATTCTCGTTCGTGTATTATGCTGCAGGATCAGTCTGTAATATTCAAAATATTGAAGAAATCACAGAAATCCCTTGATCTATCCTGAGGAAAACCAAATGCAGCCATTTTAAAATTCAAAAAGTCACGTGTTCTACGATGATAACAATCCTGGATCACTGCGCTCACACTTAGCCGGAAGCAGTAAATCGGCCTTAAGCAGTGAATGTCAAGATCACTTCCTATTAGCTAGTACCGACTTCTGGAATCAGACCAAATGTTCTACAATGACATATGGATCCTCATTTATATGGATAAGCATTTATCTTAAGATATCAGAGGACATATTTGGATCGTGGAAGCATCGAATCTGTAAGTAGAATTATATTTATTTATTGCGGTAAAATTCTACAAAGGGATCAAGATATCGTGGATCAAGATTTTCAACTATAATGTTAGTTCAGCACATTGAATTTATAAACTGATAAATGTTCGATAAATATTAAAGATCATATTAGTGAACTTTACAAGGAGAGATATTATTCCTAAAGACATTGTGATTATAATAACACAAGGTGAAAAGTCATTAGTAATTTTGATAGACAATTAGACAAATAGACATTCTAATAACAAGAACTATTAATAGATAGGAAAGTAGTGACTTAAGGAATTTCCTAGAACTTTTAAGTGTAAAAATAAGAAGCTGAAAATATATGTGAATTATTTCTTTAAGAGTTGAAGAAATAGAATAATAAATGTGTTGTTAGAAAAACTAACTATGTTATTTTAATTATAACAATTAAAGACATTACATTTATTTAAGGTGAAAAGGAACTTAGTTATTTTATAGGAAACTCTGCTGGACATGTTTTAAGATATTATAAGATTTATTTATCGTTAAGTGCTCACCATTTCCACCCAACAAAAGAGCAATAAAAGCAATGATAAAAACAGAGAATTTATTGTTTCGAAATTGAAATGAATTATTTACATTTATATTTATAATTATTTCCTCTAAATCCTTGGAATCAGTGGATCCTATTAGAGTAATTCACAAACTTTTCAGTTATTATGCAAAAACTCTATTTATTTTGGAGTGTATCCGTAAGCCTTTTTAAAAAATGTGCTATTTAAATAACTTAAGAAAATTTATTTTACTAAAATACTTTATATACTTTGTATCTAACTTTACTTTGGAATCTGAGTTTTTAAAATGTTTTAGTTTTCAAAAAGTTTTCATGTATTTATATAATTTTATACTCAAAAATTAATATATAAATAATCAACCTAATTGAAATAAAAGTCTAGCTTATTTTGTATTATTTTATGCATTATTTCAGAGAATAAGCTTGTTTTATTCAACGAAAATGTTTATTTATTTATTGATGAATGTTTTAAATAATAATGAGAAGAGGACCGTAGACACAAGAGCTTCAAAAATAATAATGTATAATTACTATGCTATAACATCTTTCGAGGTTTTCCTCATCAGCAGATGATGTACACATTGAAATAGAGCATCTTAAAAAGGTAAAATTCATAAACCTAAACAACAATAAGAATACTAACAATGTAAGGAATATCATTAACGAATCTTGGTTATTCATTGACTCAACAAAGTAACATGATATCATTATTTTAGATTATACTCTAAAGCAGTTTGTGTGGATATGTCCGTATTATGACTTTTTTGTGATTTATTTATTAATGACTCATGAAATTTTCATAGTTAACAATCTCTCTCCATTGCATAAATAATCGGTTTTCCTGTAAGTGAAACGTGTCCTGTTTTTTGACAATGTTCAGCAGTAATGTATTGTGAATTATTTTGCTTTGCTGCTCTTTCATGTTCTTTCATGCGTAAGGAATTGTTGCTTGGTTTCTCTTAAGTATTGGCATGTGTCACTACCATTCTTGCGTTTGATGCCATAAACCATCCCCATTTTTTTCTAAATTATCTTTCTTAACTGCATTACCTGTGAGTATATTGCCAAATGTATTATTGGCTTTGTGTGCAGTTTTTATATTATACTGATTCAAGATGGTATTTAATTTTAGATTTAATCTTTCTTCAAAAGTTATGGACACGTATTTGTGATAATTTTTGTCTTTCGTGATATTATAAGTTATAAACCTTTCTGATTTTAGTACCTTGGATATATGATGATTCATGACTTTCATTGGATAATCATTATTACTAAAAATGTTTCTAATATTATTTAATTCATAACATAATAAACAACCATTGCTGCAAAGTTTTAATGCTCTTTTTATGGCCAGTTTCAAAGAGTTGATTTTATAGTTCATCGGACTTGTTGCTTAATAATTAATTGTTATATTTGCTTTGTATCTTATCTTAAAACCGTGGTTAACGAGCCTCTGATGAATAAGATATCAAGGAAGGTGTTGTTATTGTGCTCAGTCTCCATTGTGAATTTTTAATCTTTATTAGCCTGGTTATATAAGTTTGGAATATCTCATTTTTATTGATGATTATAAATGTGCCATCCACTTAACGACATAATAATTTAATATTTGTACTGACCTTATCCAACTTACAAATTTGCATCTCTAAATAGTTCATCACAATCTCAGAAAGAATCGCTGATGATGGTAACCCCATAGAGATATCCTTAGATTGTAAATACATTTTATCACCAAAGCAGAACCATTGCAATTGAAATAATACCTCTACCAATCTTATGATCCTATTAATATCCACTAATTTTTTCTTATAATTAACCGCCTCTAAATCATAAATGAATACAATTGCATCTTTGATTAATTATAAAGATAAGGATGTATACAGCCCTATGATCTATCATATGAGCTATCATCACAACTGACCTTAAGTTTTTCAAAGAAATGAGAATTCTTGTCAACCGAAAACGTTACTTCTTCTCTGGGGTTTAACACTGGGGTTTATTTTCATCTTTTACGCAGAACACTGCCACTGACCCTATCGTATATAATGTGTTCTGTGTAAAAGATGAAAATAAACGGTATAAGTATCCTGTCTAATCCTGTCTAATTAACAGCTGCATCTGTTTGAATAAAGACAGGTCGCTAAAAGTGAACGATATGTCTTTAAGTTTATTCAAGAAGTCTGAGTAAAAACAGAAAAGTGAAGAAATTTTTAATAATGAAATGAAAATTAATTATCACATAAACATGTCTGTTAAAGTTATTTTGTAAATGTTTGGTTTAATTTGTAATTGTTTTATGGTATTAATACTAAACAATTATTGAAAAGAATTAGTTATATGATGGGTTTGTTTAAACGATTTGTAAAATGATAGGTTTGTTTATATAATTGATGATATGATATAATTGTTACAGTTTTCATTGTTATTATAAAAAAAGTCATTAAAAGTCATTAATTAGATGCTCGGGAAATCTGTTTAAAAAAATTACATTTATTAAAAATAAAACTATTTACATTTAAAAAACTTTGTACCGGTTTCAGCCCAAGAGGAGCCTTCTTCTGCAATGAAGAATTACATTTGAAAAAATTGAATTTAAGCAAACAATGACTAGGTAATAATTAATTTCAGCCAATGAAAAGAGGGTCAAGTCTTCACTTCGCTTCATAATGTCACTCCTTGCTGCGTATTCTTGATACGTCAGTTGGGTTCTTCATATCTGCCAACCCCACCTAGCGGGCAATGTGATCTGTTGATACTTCTTCTGTGTACCTGTAATGTATAAATAACTAAGCAGATTAAATATATAAATATTAAAGCGTGGTTTCTTAACCCTGTAACCTTTGGTGAACTGAGGAACTTATCCTTAGTCGTTTATCAGAGTGCTTAATCGTCACTTGTCTGTCGAAGACTGCTGGGCGTAAAAAAATTAAAACCTTTTCTTGCTTCTTCTGATTAATCCTTGAACATACTCTTAATACTTAGCCTATTGAGTCGATTTCTCAAAACGGAGTACCTAAGTTGCTTTAATGGAATTTACCTAAATCCATTATATCTTAACTTTACAAGTAAATAAATACATATAGACTTGATACCAAAAGAATAACAATTTATTTACGTGACGAAGTGATTCGTTTACATCTAAATTCTTCTTCTGAACATCTTGTCCTTTTATTATATCAACACTTGTATGATATTAACTTAAACATTAACTTAACAGTCTTTACGTTAATTTTTATTTATTCAGGGTTCATTTGCATATCATCTTTCCTTTAATGCAAAATCTTTACTTTAAACATTCTTTATTAACTTCTTTCAAGACTTGGGTCGTATAACTAGTATTGGCTTTAAACTTCAAAATGTCTCTTTAACTTTAATTCAAAACCTTTCTAAAGAATTGACTTAATTCTTTGAAGAGCTTTTACTTTGAATCAAAAACCCTTTTATTCTTCTTTAATAATTATCCTTTTTCATCATTAAACGAAGTTCTTAACTTCCCGATTATGTCTTGATTAATTATAATCTTTATCTCTTGATAAATCTTTAAACCTTACTGAATTTAAATCTTTGCTAAATCTTTTGCGTCTAGCTGTAGCAACTTGAATAATCTTTAATTAACTTTAATTACTTGTACTTGATTAATCTTTAATCAACTTTAAATACTTGTACTTGATTAATCTTTAATCGACTTTAAACTTGTACTTGATTAATCTTTAACCAACTTTTAAATACTTGGATTAATCTTTAAATGCCATTTAAATCCCTTCACGAATATAGCTTTTTTAGGATTCTTGCTAAATGTTGTTCCGTGGTATTAATATGAAAATAAATTAACTTACTTTATTTTCATCCTCGAAAAACCTTCATGATTGGAACGTCCTATGATATGCCTAATCTATTTATGCCGCGTTACCTAGCGACCGACGAATACCTCCTGGAAAATATTGCAAAGATAGATTAGTACATTTAGCCTTCTAAAAGTAGAAATTCCTATTTCACATTTCAATAAATCTCTCGTAACAAACTCGATGTGAAAATCCTTTTTCCTTCATCAAATGAAATGTGATATTTCCATCGCTGATCTCATAACTTAGAGAGAATAAGCGGTCATCCTAAAGCGTCTGTTCGTGGCAAAATCCGAACGTCGTCTCGCAATGGCAGCTTCCATAACAATCACTTGAAAATTCGTGTGAGTCTGATACTTCGATTGTTGCTTCCAACAATTCGCTCGTGAACAAGATGCATCGCCTTCTGCTTTTTGCTTTTCGATTGTTGTTCAAACTGAATTTCTTTCGATGTGAGTATTCCTTGTGGTAATTGCATTTTTTTAAATTATATTTTCACAACAATCCTTGCCTCCAATTATCACAAGGAATATACGCAAACAATTGGAAGAATCTCTCTACTTAGTTGAGATGTTTAATTTTTTTTTCTTAACTCTTTACATCTTGTTTTATTCATCACTTTGGTAAACAAGATAGCTTTGTTACTTTCCCCAGGAATGTACTTTGAGTCTTTAACATCACCTAGAAGTTTCAATAGTTCTGTAATTTGCGCATTTGGTTACCTTTTTTTTAAAGTTCTCTTGTAGTTGGTGCGACGAACTCACTTCCCTCCATTTTAAACTCTCTAAGAGGGTCAATAAACTTTGATTTTTTTTTCCTTTTTTCACATGTATGAGATCATCTCCAATAGTATTGACTCTTATGCTTATAAGGTTGTACTTTCCTTTGTGTGGATAACTTCGGGAAATTGATATTTTTTTCTTTACTTTGTTTTGCCTTGCAGACATTGGCCTTTGGATTGCGCGAAATCTTTCTACTTCTGAGATTCATGTATGTGTCATCATTATCTTGTCTTTCACTATCTGAACTATAGCGGTAACTCTCTGGGTAGCTTTCTTCATTAGAACTTTCTTCAGAAACTCTTGTTTCTTCAAAATCATCTTTCTTCTTTGAAGCGTTATCTTCCGAGACGTTCTCGTCAGATGAGCTTGAATCTTTTTCAGTTTTCTTATTCATGCTGGCGTCCAGAATGTCGTAATGTTCCTTTCGAAGTTACTGCTACCTAGCAGCTCGCAGCCTCTTCTATTTTCATTGAATGAGACGTTTCTCGTTTCTTCAATGCCTCTCTTATCCACGTCATAGACGATATATCCACGTGTTGTGGTTGAGTATCCAAGAAATATCCCTTTTCTGACCCTTGGATCAAACCTGTGACTAAGCTGCGACTTTGGTACCTTTATGTACGTGATGCATCCGAACTTTCTAAGATGACTTACTCTTGGTGCTGTTTTGTCCTTGTACCAGCGTGTCAACGGTATCTCGTTCTTTACACTTGTATGGGGTGTTCTGTTGAGTAGATAGTTGGCACATCTTACTGCATAATGCCAATAGCTAATTGGAAGTCTCGATTCAACTAATATTGTTCTAGCGGTATCCAGGATAGAACGGTTGAAGCGTTCGGCAATCCCATTCTGCTGGGGTTGGTACGCCGAAGAGTGTTGGTGCTTGATCCCATGGGTCTTCAACAACTCCTTGATGCGCTGACTATTGAATTCTGTCCCTTGGTCCGTTAGCAGATGTTTAACCTTACGTCCACTGGATCTTTCTGCGTATGTGATAAATTACATCCTCTTTGCTATCAATAATCTCGACAAAGCTACGACGGGAATAGTCGTCTACGAATGTCAAGATGTATTTCTTCTGTTGATCCTTAGAAGACTGGATGGGTCCACATAAACCAGAATGGACGTATTCTAATGGCTTCGAGGAACGGATATCATTAATTCTCTTATGGCTGATGTTAGTGGCTTTTCCTTGTTGACAGCTTTCGCAGAAGACTCCACCTCCGTCTTTTGGGATGTTAACTGTCTCCAAACCTTTTAGTAAGCCGTTATCTTTGATGATTTTCATCTTAGCCAAAGATAGATGTCCAAGTCTCTCGTGCCTTAGTACGTATTTCTTATGCTGATCCTGATTGAAGTAGCTAACTTCTTTAACTTCATCTTCCAACGGGACATAATCTACTTTAAACAGATAGTCGGATTTCTTTCCTTCAATAACTGTCTTTCCCCATTTGTCTTTTACCGTGTATATTTTCTTACAGATGTGTTGGGTACATCCTACGTCGTCGAGTTTCCCTGCAGAGATTAGATTCACGGACATGTCAGGTGCGTAGTAAGTTTTGTTCAGCAACACTTCTTGAGTCCTTCCACCTGATAATTTCAAGGTAAACTTGACCGTACCGATTCCCATAACTTTAACGGGTTTATCGGAAACTCCATAAACTTGAATGGGGTCTTTAAAGTCTTCAAAATCTACGTAGAATTGCTTATTGTTACAGATGTGACTCGTGCAGGCACTGTCGATGTACCAATTTCCTTTTCTTTCGGATGTTTTATCATTTTCGTACAGGACTACTACTCCAGCAAATTGTTTCTGCTTGGGCTTGCTTCCATTTCGTTTCTTCTGTTCTTTCGCTGTCGACATTGACGGGTCCTTTTTTCGACAGAACTTCGCAAGATGTCCAATCTTGCCGCAGTTAAAGCATCTTCTTCCTTCAGACGGTCTATCATGTTTATCTTCGTCTTTAGGGTAAACCTTATTCTGGAGGCATGTCTCAGGTGAACATTCAGGAGGCTTAATATTACTATGTCTTCTCCTGTATTCCTTTAGAATTCTCTCGATCACCAGCTCAGAATTGTAGTTGTTCTCATCCAGCAGAACTAAAATTGTTTGTGCGACAGAGTCATAATCTTTCGGTAGACCAGAAAGAATCAAATAACTAAACTCGTCATCTGGTATCATGCCACCTTTCACTGTGATATCAGCGACAATTAATTTGAGCTTCAAAATATTGTCTGGCAAGTTCTCATCATTGGCTAATTTACTTACTGAATATAAATCTCTCTTTAAGTCAGATATCTTTATCTTGTCTGCTACATTGTACTTCTTCTCGAGTTCTTGAAGTAGCTTGTGTGGATCTCTATTCTCTTTAATCAGTAATCTGAATCGCTCCACGATCGAATCAGAAATTATGCCAACGGCTCTCTGCGCCTTATTCAACAATTTAAACTTACTAGGCTTGTCTTCCATAGCCTGTAGATCTGCTATGGGGGTAATCGCAACGTCCCATAAACCTTCCTTTTGCAGTGTAATGCGAATCTGCATCCTCCATTGGGTATAATTGTCCCCACTGAATTTCAGTATATTGCTAGCCATGTTTCTCTGAACTTTGAATGCACTCCTTTCCTATCAAAGAATATACTTTAAAGTGTCTCTGGAACCTTTAAACGTTCAACCTGTATGCACTATAACCAGGTGCTTGACTAGTGACTTTAAGCTGCGCAGTGGAAAGCGTAAAGTCTGGGCCCATAACCGTCTGTAATATATAAATAACTAAGCAGATTAAATATATAAATATTAAAGCGTGGTTTCTTAACCCTATAACCTATGGTGAACTGAGGAACTTATCCTTAGTCGTTTATCAGAGTGCTTAATCGTCACCTGTCTGTTGAAGACTGCTGGGTCTGAAAATTAAAACTTTTTCTTGCTTCTTCTGATTAATCCTTGAACATACTCTTAATACTTAGCCTATTGAGTCGATTTCTCAAAACGGAGTACCTAAGTTGCTTTAATGGAATTTACCTAAATCCATTATATCTTAACTTTACAAGTAAATAAATACATATAGACTTGATACCAAAAGAATAACAATTTATTTACGTGACGAACTGATTCGTTTACATCTAAATTCTTCTTCTGAAGATCTTGTCCTTTTATTATATCAACACTTGTATGATATTAACTTAAACATTAACTTAACAGTCTTTACGTTAATATTTATTTATTCAGGGTTCATTTGCATATCATCTTTCCTTTAATGCAAAATCTTTACTTTAAACATTCTTTATTAACTTCTTTCAAGACTTGGGTCGTATAACTAGTATTGGCTTTAAACTTCAAAATGTCTCTTTAACTTTAATTCAAAACCTTTGTAAAGAATTGACTTAATTCTTTGAAGAGCTTTTACTTTGAATCAATAACCCTTTTATTCTTCTTTAATAATTATCCTTTTTCATCATTAAATGAAGTTCTTAACTTCCCGATTAAGTCTTGATTAATTATAATCTTTATCTCTTGATAAATCTTTGAACCTTACTGAATTTAAATCTTTGCTAAATCTTTAGCGTCTAGCTGTAGCAACTTGAATAATCTTTAATTAACTTTAATTACTTGTACTTGATTAATCTTTAATCAACTTTAAATACTTGGATTAATCTTTAAATGCTATTTAAATCCCTTCACGAATAGAGCTTTTTTAGGATTCTTGCTAAATGTTGTTCCGTGGTATTAATATGAAAATAAATTAACTTACTTTATTTTCATCCTCGAAAAATCTTCATGATTGGAACGTCCTATGATATGCTTAATCTATTTATGCCGCGTTACCTAGCGACCGACGAATATCTCCTGGAAAATATTGCAAAGATAGATTAGTACATTTAGCCTTCTAAAAGTAGAAATTCCTATTTCACATTTCAATAAATCTCTCGTAACAAACTCGATGTGAAAATTCTTTTTCCTTCATCAAATGAAATGGGATATTTCCATCGCTGATCTCATAACTTAGAGAGAATAAGCGATCATCCTAAAGCGTCTGTTCGTGGCAAAAACGAACGTCGTCTCGCAGTGGCAGCGTCCATAACAATCACTTGAATATTCGTGTGAGTCTGATACTTCGATTGTTGCTTCCAACAATTCGCTCGTGAACAAGATGCATCGCCTTCTGCTTTTTGCTTTTCGATTGTTGTTCAAACTGGATTTCTTTCGATGTGAGTATTCCTTGTGTTAATTGCATTTTTTGAAATTATATTTTCACAACAGTACCTCTCAGGGATCGTCATCAAAAATAACTGTAAATAGACTAATAAATGAAATTATTGACATGTCAATTATTAAATAATCACAATTTACTCTTTTTTTTTCTTCTCTCCTATTTTAATCTCCTGTTAGCATTAACATCAGATGAATTGTCCTATTTACTTTTTTTTCTTTTTTAACGCCATATTCACGTATAGCGGGTACTGATAATAGTTTATTGTAAGCATTTTCCATTGTTAATATAAAATAGGATTCTAGACATTTTCTTTGTATATCATGTTGGCAAATCGCCAAAATTGTTGGATTGTTCACGTCAATTCTATGTTGATGATTGATACTATGTCTATAAGTTAAATACTCTTTATTTCTCGTCTTGATAGCCGTAATATGCTCTGTAATACGATCCTGTAACTCCCGTTGGGTCTCTCCTATGTAAAAACAGGGGTGGTCCTTGCATTTGATAGTGTAAACAACCCCTGTAGTTATTTCTGCATTTTTCCTTGGAGCTTGCTTCATTATTCTAGATATTGTTCTATTGGCAGGTGACGTCACAATGATGTTATAAGGTTTACAAATTTTGTTTAACGCAGGAAATACTTCGTGGTGATATGGAATAGAGGCATATTTCATAATTGGGCGACGTTCTGTATCCTTAACATTATTGTAATACTTTAAAGTTGCTCTTTTTATGTGCCTTTGTATAAACTGTTCTGGAGAATCATTATTTATCAAAATTTCATTTATAGTCCTTATTTCCTTGTCAAAACCTTCCTGGCTACTTGACAATCTAAATGCTCTATCGACCATCATCGATATTAAATTTATTTTAAACGCCAACGGGCCATATGATAAAAAATTGAGGGTTATGCCAGATGCCAGATTGGTTTACGATATGCCAGAGGGTTATGCCAGTGGGTTATGACAGATTGGTTTACGATATACATTAGTAGCTATCAAATTATTTCTTATTATTAATACGTCCAAATATGAAATACTATTGTTAATCTCTTGCTGTATTTCAAAATCAATATTTGGATGTATCTGAGAAAATATGTCAAGTATTCCTAGTTATATATTAGTATCATAATAACAAATAATATCGTTAACATATCTCCTGTAAAACGCTAGTTGGACTTGTCCTGCTTCGAATAATTCTATTGCCGTATCTTCTGTATATCCATTACCCATTCGGCCAGAATGGATGACGCCTTGAGTCCCATGAATAAACCTGATGTTTGTCGATAAATTTTATTATCTAATGAAAAAGTTTGCATTAACATCATTGCTTTAATTAAAGGAATTAATCTATGGAATCTATCTTTCTCACTAAAATATTGCACATTTTTATGAATAAAATAATCAATTGCTTTAATGACTAAATCTAATGTTATCGAAGTGAATAATGCTGTAACATCCACTGACATGAATGAGTGTCCCTCTTGCATTTTTAACGGTCTTATATCATTTACAATTTCTGTAGAATTCTCTACTGAATATTTGGTAACACATTAGAATTGATATTTTTTTATAGATTAACTTAGATAATAATTCCACAGCTGAACATTGACAATTAATAATTGGTCTAATAGGGTACAATCCATTCTCATCTGACGGTTTGTGTATTTTTGGTTGCGCTCTAAGCATTGGAACTATAAGCGACCCATCCTTCAAATTAAGTGCCATTTCATTGTCTGTGTCCTTCACTAAATAACTTACGATAGCTACCATTGTATATCGTAAACCAATGGCATCTGGCATAACCCTCAATTTTTTATCATATGGCCCGTTGGCGTTTAAAATAAATTTAATATCGATGATGGTCGATAGAGCATTTAGATTGTCAAGTAGCCAGGAAGGTTTTGACAAGGAAATAAGGACTATAAATGAAATTTTGATAAATAATGATTATCCAGAACAGTTTATACAAAGGCACATAAAAAGAGCAACTTTAAAGTATTACAATAATGTTAAGGATACAGAACGTCGCCCAATTATGAAATATGCCTCTATTCCATATCACCACGAAGTGTTTCCTGCGTTAAACAAAATTTGTAAACCTTATAACATCGTTGTGATGTCACCTGTCAATAGAACAATATCTAGAATAATAAAGCAAACTCCAAGGAAAATGCAGAAATAACTACAGGGGTTGTTTGCACTATCAAATGCAAGGACCACCCCTGTTTTTACATAGGAGAGACCCAACGGGAGTTACAGGATCGTATTACAGAGCATATTACGGCTATCAAGACGAGAAATAAAGAGTATTTGACTTATAGACATAGTATCACTCATCAACATAGAATTGACGTGAACAATCCAACAATTTTGGCGATTTGCCAACATGATCTACAAAGAAAATGTCTAGAATCCTATTTTATATTAACAATGGAAAAATGCTTACAATAAACTATTATCAGTAGCCACTATACGTGAATATGGCGTTAAAAAAGAAAAAAAAAGTAAATAGGACAATTCATTTAATGTTAATGCTAACAGGAGATTAAAATAGGAGAGAAGAAAAAATAAAAAAAGAGTAAATTGTGATTATTTAATAATTGACATGTCAATAATTTCCTTTATTAGTCTCTTTACAGTTACTTACAGGACGAAATATAGAATGGGAAGTATAGAAGTTGTAAGTTTTATTGTGTCCATTTTTAATATATGATAAGAAGAAATTTGAGTATTATGATGCATCCCCATGAATTCTTCGTTGGCTCAGATTCTCGATTCACTCTCTTCTTGCCCTTGTCCTGTCGTTGCTATCTCGTAATATGTCCGCTTCCTGCAGAACAATAGTGCACATGTCTTCTAACTTGACAATTATAATTCTACACATGCATTGTCTTTACTTTTTACCAATTAATGTAAACACGACGTCAGTTTCAAATTCAAGATTGCATATTCTTCTATATTATTTATATGAGGATAATAAGACATCTCTGTACTAATTTTCAGGGTTTTAATAACGCATGACTCATGTCTGTTGGATTTGACGGTAGGACTGTAGAAATGTTAAGAAAATATAGTCTAAAGCAGGTATGTTAAGTAGTGCAGTTACGGTAAAACAAGACATTATTCTCACTGTAAAAAACTCTGATTTAAAATTGCTTAGCAACTGATTTCAAACATACTGTAAGTTTTTGTTAAGTAAAGACTAGTTTTATATCTAATCTATTATATTTTACTTGACAAAACAACTCAACTTTATGGAACGTCTTTTGCGTCCACATAAATTAGAAGTGGATCCCAGTTCTACTAATGCAGCAACAGAATGGGTCCATTAATTAAAAACGTTCGATAATTTTGTGAAGGAAGTGAAGAATGCTACAGATGAGGTACAGCTCAATCTATTAGTTAACTATGTTGTTTCCTTCCATCTATTCATACATAAATGAGGCAAGTAACTATTCTGATGCTATTGACATCTTGAAAAATATTTATATTAAGCCTAAGAATCAGATGTATGCGAGGCATAGATTAGCCTGTCGTTGTCAGTTATCTAACGAATCAGTTGATTAATACCTACGGGAGCTGAAACTTCTAAGTAAGGATTGTAAATTTAAAGCAGTTACAGCTGAGCAAAACAGAAATGATTACATCAGAGACTCTTTTATACGTGGAATAAGTGATAACAAGATACGCCAACGACTTCTTGAAAATGTTACTTCTTGAAAATGGCTCTTGATAAACTATAGAACAAGCTCTAGCGCTGGAGATGGCTGTTATTCATCCTAAAAGCTTTTAATATGATCTCTTCGCCAGCAGGTCTCAATGCGGTTCCTGAACTTGAGTCACCAGCAATGAAAGAGACAAACTCTATAAACTCAATTAATTCAGCAGTAGTGAGTAAGTGCTAATTTTGTGGGCGATCTCGACATCCTCGAAGTATTTGTCCAGCTCGGAAAACTAATTGCAGTAAGTGTAGTAAGATGGAGCATTTCTCTGTCGTTTGCTGATCGACGAATCCTAAACAAACTACTGCAAGTTCGAATTCAGAGTCTATGATAGCTAATGTTGTAAATACCAATTCATTGATTGCAGCTTTGAGCCCAAAATGTTTGTCGAAATCAATAATAAACGTAGCAGTGAATAATCATTCCGCAACAGCATTAATAGATAGTGGTAGTTCTTTGAGCTTTATTAATGAATCATTCTCTCATGCAATCAAAATAAGGTTCGAACCTGAACACTACAATACTACTATGGCTTCTAGATCTCTTTCATGGAAAATAATTAGAAGTTGTCGTGTGACTCTTACAATGCTTGGTAATATTTATAAGGATTTGGGTTCTTCCACATGGATGTGCGGATCTTATAATAGGCCATTATATTTTAAAACAACAGAAAGCTGTCAGTATAAATTTTGGTGGTCCAAGGTCATCAATTCTCGTTTGTAATTTAGCTGCTGCTACGGTGCCAGAAGCCGCCCTTTTCGAACATTTATCTCCTAAGATTAAACCTATTGCAACAAAATCTCGTCAGTTTTCAAGTGAAGATCGGGTGTTTATTGACTCTGAAATACGCAAATTGTTAGCGGAAGATTTTATTGAAGTTAATACTTCACCATGGAGACCTCAAGTAGTAATCGTTTCAGCTGAAAATCGCAATAAAGGATGTGAAAATTATTCTCATACTATTAACAAATACACACAACTAAAAACTATTCTCAGCCTCGAATAGAAGAACTAGTAAACAATGTCGCTCAATATAAAGTCTTTAGTGCAATTGATTAACGCTATGCATATCACCAGATCCCAATTCGAGATGAGGAATAACTTCATACAACATTTGAAGCAAATGGCAAACTGTATCAGTTTAAGAGGATTCCTTTTGGAGTTATAAATGGTGTATTCGAATTTCAACTCACTATTGACTGGATTATAGAGGTTGAAGGATTACAAGGTACCTACTCTTATCTGGATGACGTCACCATTTGTGGAAAAGATCAAGCTGAACATGATGATAATTTTGATAGGTTTCTCAGAGTAGTTAGTAAGTATAATTTGACGTTAAATAAAGAAAAATCCACATTTTCAGTCACTTGCATCAAATTTTTAGGTTATATTGTTGAAAACAATATAATCAAACCAGATCCTTCACGACTCGAATCCGGGAAAGACCATTTCAAAGAGGAGGTGCAGTGGGCAGGTCACCCCTAGCTAAAAGAAATAAGGTGGATATGGAGATTATAACAACAAGGAAAGATACTCAAACTATGAACAGGGAACATGAAATGGAATCAATGATGAGAGAGATACTTACAAAAGTAAACGGAATTGAAAGTGATGTTAAAAGTTTCAAAGAAGAAAATAAAACGTTTAAGATTCAAATCGAGGAAATGATAAGAAAATTAGAAAGAAGTGAGGAAGAGAAGGGAGAAATTAAAGAAGCAAGTGAAGGAAATAAAATTAAATTCCGAGAAGCAAATTCTAGAATTGAAAGAGAAACTAAGGAAACAAGAAGATAGAAGTAGACCAGGCAACTTTATTTTGAAGGTTTTGGAGGAAGAACAGAAAGAAAGTTGGAGTAGAATGGAAGAAGTTGCAAAAGAATTTATCAGCAAGAAATTAAAGATAGATTTAAAAATAATTAGGGCTCACCGCATAGGCAAAAAAAGCAAGGCATATAACAGAAGAATAAAGGTGAAATGTGAAATAGAAAAACAAAAAGATGAAGTAATGAGAAGTAAGAAAGATTTAAAAGGATCCACATATAAGATCAAAGAAGATTTTTCAGAGGAAACGAGAGAGATAAGAAAAAAACTAAATGATATGGCCTTCGAGGAAAGAAAAAAAGGTGAATTTAGCCTTGGTGAAGTATGACAAGTTGATTGTAAATGGAAAATATATAGAAGCAAAAGACAAGATAGACTGGTATGAAATATATAATTTAAAGCATGAGGCGAATAGGAGACTTCAAAGTGGTAAAACAGGGGAAGACACAAGTAGGAATTGACTAAAAAATAGAGAAAATAATAAAAGACAGAAGCAGAAAAACACAACAAAAATAAGGGAAAATTCAATGAAATCGCAATTTTGGCATGGAATGTAGCAGGTAAAACAGAGGTGGAATGTGAAGAATGGAAAGAAAATATTAGTGAAGATATAATAGCGTTCACAGAGGTGTGGATGAAAAAAAAAAGATAGAAAGATATATAAAGGTGTTACCAGATACACACAAATGGGTTTACTCAGAGGCAAAGAAAACGGAAAAAAATAACAGAGGATGAGCAAGTGGAGGGATAATAGTTGGCTGGAATAAAAAACTAAATTGCAAACAAGAATTAGAAGGAAATGAAAAAGATGAAAATATAGTGAAAGTGAAGCTAAAAAATGGCGGTGAAATGATAATATTGTACTTTGTCTATAATAATATAGGCATAGTGAATTTGTTAAAAAAAATAGAAGCAAATATATATGAGAACATTAAAAGAAGTGAAAATATAATCATAATAGGAGATATGAACGCAAGGACTAAACAGGAACAGGGTGTGTGTTACCAAGAAGAAAGGCAGTGGAAGTATAATAGAAGATCAAGAGACTGTATAATAAACACAGAGGGGAGAAATTTGCTAGACTTTATTAATATGTATAATATGAAAATTGTAAATGGCACCACACAAGGTGACCAAATGGGAGAGTTCACCTTCAGGAACGAAAAGGGAGCGTCAGTTATACACCTAGTAATTGTAAATACAGAATTTTGTAATAATATTATAGACTTTGTAGTAAAAGAAATTGAAGGATCAGACCACTTCCCGATAGAATTAAGAGTTAGAAAAGAGGGAGGTTGAGAGTACAAATAAGGATAGGGAAAAGAAGGAGAAAGAAAAAATTAAAGAATTTGATATTATAATATGGAATGAGGAAACAAAAAAAAATTTTAGGGATAATTGTCAAAAAGCTTGGAAGTTTTGAAATTCAAATGGAAGAGTATAAAGAATTGATAAAGATAATGGATAGAAGTAAAATAGCCAAAACAGTGCAGACAAGGGAGTTAGTTGAAAAAAATAAAAACAAATGGTTTGATAAGGAGTGTAAGATGTTAAAAGGGGGGGTCGGTAAAGCAAGAAAAGAATAGAAAAAGGAAAATGAAGAGATTAAGAGAATTATAAATAGAGAGAAAGTTAAAAATTATAAGAAAAAAATATTGGAAAAAAAAAGAAATTGGGAAGAAAAAAAATAGACAAAATAAAGAAATGTAAATATGAAAATGAAATTTGGGAGGTTTTAAAAAAGGAAGGAAGCAGATGGAAGGTAAGAGAGAAAATATATAAATTTGAAAATGAGGAATGGGAAAATTATTTCTTAAATCTGTTAGAAGGGAAAAGGGAGAGAATATATAAAGAGGGGGAAAGAAAGGAAGAAGAGAGTAACCGTCAAACTTGGAATAAAGAATTTACAAATAATGAATTAGAACAAGCAATTAAGAAAAATAAAGAATAAAAAGGCGCCAGGAAAAGACAAAATTACAAATGAAATGATCAAAAATGTAAGTAGCGAGATGTATAATAGATTCCTAAAATGTATGAATAATTTTTGGAAAAATCGAACTATCCCGGAGAAGTGGAAGGAAGCCGTTATAGTACCAATTTTTAAAAAAGGGGAGAGAGATAAATTGAAGAATTATAGAGGAATTACATTGTTGAATAGTTTCTTTAAAGTTTATGCTTATATGATACAAAATAGATTAAAAGAATGGACAGAACAAAATAATATATTATCAGAAAATCAGGCATGGTTTAGGAAGAACTATTCCACTATAGATCAAATTTTTACATTAAACGCAATTATCGAGAAACAATTAGCTTTAAAAAGAAAGAAAATTTATGCCTTGTTTTTGGATCTCTCCTCGGCATTTGACAAAGTGGATAGAAAGATTCTGTTTAAAAAATTGGAAAAAATGGGATTAGAGGGAAATTTATTAAACGGTATAAAAGAAATGTATAAGGAAACAAAATATCAAGTAAAGATAGAAAATGAATTGTCAAATAGTTTTTGGTCAAATAAAGGACTGAGACAGGGATGCCCACTCAGCCCCTTACTTTTTACTATATATATAGAAGGTTTAGAAAAAAAGCTGAAGGAGGCAAGTACAGGAGCTGTGAAGATGGGGCAAAGTAATATAAGATATCATGCTTATGCCAATGATATTGTAATAATATCAAATAATTCTATAGACATGCAGAAAAAGATAAATATTACGGTAAAATTCTTAAAGGGATTAAAATTAGAAATTAATTTGCAAAAAACAAAAATGATTATCTTCAAAAATGGGGGAAAAAGAGCAAAAAATGAAAAATGGTTTTGGGAGGGAAAGGTAATTGAAATAGTAAATGAGTACAATTATTTACGGTATTGGATGAATGGAAGCAATAGGCCAATAAGTCAGTTAAAAAATTTAAGTAATAAGGGTACAATAGCGGCAGTGGAAACCAGTAAAATAATTAAACCAACGGTAATAGGCTCGCCTAAGACATATCTGTGGCTCTTTGATAAATTAGCTAAAAGCTCTATGATATACGGGGCAGAAATATGGGGGTGGGCAAAAAGAGGAGAATAAGAAAAAATACAAAGAAAATATATCAAAATTCTTTTAAGATTAAATTGGAATTCCCCAAATTATATTCTGAGAACGGAAACTGGTTTTGAAGAAGTGTTTACCCTTCAATTGAAAACAGCCGTAAACTAGATTAGGAAGATTTTTGAGATGGAAGATTATAGGTTTCCAAAACAATGTTGGATTCAAATGGAAAATGATAGAGTAAATGGGTTAAGAAACAATTGGAGAGATGAAATTTCAAAATTTTTCAATAGTATCGGTCTATCAGATGAATGGATTGAGGTAAATTTTAGGTTTGGAAATAGAAATGTATTTAAAGAAATAAAACAAAGAGTGGAAGATAACGAGTGGGAAGAATTGAAGCATAAAATTGTAGCTTCCAGTTATAATATTTGGTATAAAAGATATTTATTCGAATAACATTATGAAATATTACTTAATCTAAAAAAGATGTAAGAACTTGGAAGCTGTCATCAATATCACTTCTGTCA
>JAFIDM010016357.1:0-20843 GCA_023159025.1 Thereuonema tuberculata
CAGATACAAAATAAAATAAATACAAAGCTCAGTCTTTATATAGAAATAGATAATCCAAAGAGTATTCAAATTTCGGTAAAGTCAATTGTTGCAGGCGGCGAGGGGTGTATAGAGTATTGTATTTAGTCTTCTGCGTTTGGCTTAATTCTTTCATGTTAAAATAATTTTACGCATAAATAGGCAATATTTATTTTATTCCAATTCAACCTGCAATAACCAACTCTGGACAATAAACATGATCTGCTTCGAGACTCTATACACCCCTCGCCGCCTGCAACAATTGACTTTACCGAAATTTGAATACTCTTTGGATTATCTATTTCTATATAAAGACTGAGCTTTGTATTTATTTTATTTTGTATCTGCATCTAATGAAGCCAGTCAGAGCGCTGGAGAAATCGATTATGTGAGCTTTTTAATTTGTAATTATTGTATTTTAGTCTTGGCTTAATTCTTTCATGTTAAGCAAAGAAGTTAGTAGAAAAATAACAGAATGGCAAATATTACTGCAAGAAATAAAATTAAAAATGATATAGTAGCAGTCAAGCAAACAAAAATTATTACAGAAAAAGTTAAGGTAGAAAACAAAGTATTAGTATATTAAAACAATTTGGAAGTAAATAAAATCAACTAATATTTTAGTAACAGTCAGTGAACAAAAAAAATCAATGCAGTAAAACTAAGGAGTTAGTGGAAAACAGTGAAAAAGAAAAAATTAAGGAAGTTGGTAGAAAACAATTAAGAAAGGTGTTATCAATAATTTGGAATTAAAATAATACAGAAGAAAAAGAGAAATAAGTAAAAGACAAATGGAAAGAAATCTTTTAGTTTTTGTAACAGAATAAAATGTGATGGAGAATGAGAAGACGAAGAAATAGAAATAAGACTTAGTGATTTTATTGATGGTCAAAAACTGTTGAAATTATTTCATTACAATTCCTTCCTAATCTTTCTACCATTTTTTCATAGCTAAAGTTTGTGATATACAGTCAGACCTCGATATAAGGTCACCCGCATATAAGGTCACTTTTCTAAAGTCCCGGCTCATTGAATAGGAATTCTTTGATATGGATTATCGGATATATGGTCAGGTCTTAAATATCGTAATCGCATATAAGGTCACTTTTGTCTGTGATTTCAGTGCCACACTGATACAATTCCAAGAATTTTTCCGTGGTTACGATCTTTTATCGGCGTCATTTCTCCTACTGACGGAGGGAAGCTTTTTCACAAGCACTTCATCTCCTCAAATTCTAGGAAAAAAGATGATGAAGGCGATAATCCTGTACCTGTGTTAATACAAGATCTCAGAAATCGCGGCTGTGCTATAGAAGGGGAAAGTGAATATGTGAGAATTGATGATGAAATTGCTATCACTTCTCAAGCTTCGATTTCCGAAATTGTTTGGCAAGTTTTAAATTCTAATGCAATAGAAAGTGAGGATAACGAGAGTGATACTGAAATTGAAGCAGTGACACAAGCAGAAGCACTCAGACCATTAAATGTAAGACATTTTTTTACGAGCCACGAAGGAGCTGAAGAACATTTTCAGAAACTACAAAACTTAGAAAATTGTACAAAAGATGAAACCAAAATCGCGACAGTCCTGTATTATGAATTATTTTAAGTAAGGTCAGTTGTACATCATTACTTTTTGCTTGAGCATACTAGTACTATTTGTATACAATTTTATTCCGAATTAAAATTTTTAAAAAATAATTTCTTTCTGATTCCATTAATTTTAATTAGTTCAACTAAATTAAAAAATTACAATAAACATAATATATTTTGTATATATTAAATTTTACAAGAATTATACTGTATTTATATAATGCTTATTTCTTGACAAATGCGTATGATTCTGTTATAAGGTCAACTCGCTTATAAGGTCACTTTCGCGAGGTCCCAAGGGGTGACCTTATATCGAGGTCTGACTGTATTTATTTTGTATCTACATTTTTAATTAAATGTCATTCAGTATACAGGTGCGTAGGCTTCATTTCTTGAACTAGATAGATATTTATTTTCAAAAAAAAAGCCAATTATAAAATCACTTAACTTTGAAATTATTAAAAAAAAGCAAATAAATAATTTCTAATTTCTTTAAATCTATTAAACTTTGCTTTTTTTCCTCCCTCTTTCTTTCAGATTCAACTCTTTTTCATCAAAGCAACAAGAAATCTACCGGAAATCAATGTTCTGGGATATTTTTCAGTTGGTTCCTCTATTTTAACAGCGGTAATCCAACAATTATTCAAATTAATGTGAAGAATGTTTTAAATACATTTAGTTTTAAATATTTTACAATAACTGGATTTTTTTTTAATTTTTATAAATCATTATAAAAGAAAGAATATTGCTAATGGAATTTTTTTCACAATTTAATGATTTATTGTTTTAATTTTAGTACTATGAGCTTTATACAGAAATAGATGGTGGGCAAACGTACAACGAATACCAAAAGGGAAAATATCTGTGGGAAGACAGTTCAAACGTAACAGGCAATGAGGTAACATACATGATGAAGACTAATCTATATTACTAAAATCTTTTATTTCTCTGTCTGTCTGTCTGTCTGTCCGGCGCAATTTTCTGTGAGAATGGAAAAAAGAAATAAATTTTACAATGAAATATCCGCGACAGGAATCGAACCTGCAACCTTCTGATCCGAAGTCAGATGCCTATCCATTAGGCCATAGGGACTACAACTCTTTTCATATTGTTTTTTGACTTATATCTCCTTTCCTTTCCCCCATCAATAATGAATGTATTCAATCTTTTTTTTTGAATCTCAAGATTGTTTATTTTTTCCCATCCGTCAGTTTATTTGTAATTCGAAACTGACAATTAGAAATATAATTGCCGAAACGTTGCAATATTTTAAATATTCTTACTTAACCGAATTCTATGTGATATTGAAAAATATGTGCGTGTACACGGCAGATGTTGGAGTAAACAAAACAGAGTCAAAGAAAGAAAGAAAGCACTCTTTTCTTGAGGTGGAATACCGAAAAAAATCACTATTTGCAGCTCAAAAACCATCAATATTTGTAACTCAAACGTCACTGAAAAGTGACAATTACTATAAAAATGAGAGTCAAAAATGAAAGAAGCAGTATAGTCTATTAGCTAGAATACTGAAAAAACACTATTATAACTCAGAAACCACTGGAAAGTAGCAATCTAAATTACTAAAATCTTTTATTTCTCTGTCTGTCTGTCTGTATGAATTTTCTTTCAGAATGGGAAATAGAAATAATGTTCATAATGAAACATCCGCGACAGGAATCGAACCTGCATCTTTCTGATCCGAAGTCAGATGTCTTTAGCCATTAGGCCATGGGGACTACAAATCTCTTCATTTTGCTTTTTGACTTATCTCTTCTTCCCCTTCCCCCATCAATAAGGAATATTCAACCTTTTTTTTTGAATCTCAAGATTGTTTATTTATTTCCCATCCGTCAGTTTATTTGTAATTCGAAACTTTCAATTAGAACTATAATTGCCGAAATGTTGCAATATTTTAAGTATTCTTCCTTACCAATGTGATATTGAAAAATAAGCGCGATACACGGCAGATGTTCGAGTAAAGAAAACAGAGTCAAGAAAGAGAGAAGGATCCTTTTTATGAGATAGATTACTGAATAATACTATTTGTAACTGAAATACCTGGAATCACGTCAAAGTTAAGAACTTACCAAAGAACGAGATTGTCGATAACATCAATCGAGTGATAAGTCAAAGAATACAAGGTGAGACTAGAGAGTATTTAAGTGAGAATAAAATTGATACTTGTACTTCATACTCTATCTTGTACTCCTATTAAATTAAATTAAAAAACTCCATCTACGGATAAATTTCATTTTATTAATGGTGATATTTCGCGGAGAATACCATCTTCCCGCTTTTTCAAACCTTTTTTAAATAACAAAGATTAACTTCCATTACATTCACTGGTTTGCACGATACAGACATATTATGTTACAATAATTAAAGACATTTTTATAAAATCAATTGTTAATGATTTAACACAACCTATATTTACTAACAATGTAACAATGTATTATAATTATTATCAGAAACATTTTAACACAACCAATTGTTGCTAACAAGGAATTGGTTCACTGAAATTTCTCTGTCTGATCGTGCAAACCAGTGAATGTAATGGAAGTTAATCTTTGTTATTTAAAAAAGTTTTGAAAAAGCGGGAAGATGGTATTCTCCGCGAAAAATTAATTCTCCATTAATAAAATGAAATTTATCCGTAGATGGAGTTTTTTAAAATTGATACTTCTGATAGTCCACAACACGAACATCTCTACCTGAACATCTGAACTCATTGAATCTCAGCGGTATTCCTCAACATCGTTTCTCATTGAAGATAGGATCTCCAATAATGTTGTTGCAAAAAATCAATCCCAAGTTTGGACACTGCAACGGAACTCAACTTAAATGCCGTTCATTCGACAATGATCTCATAAAGCCGAAATTATAACAGGAACTCACAAAGGAGATTTTGTTTTCATACATAAGATGCCTATGAAACGAAGTGATAATCTACTTCTATTCATTTTCACAAGAAAGCAATTTCCGATCAGGCTTTCTTACACGATGTTTAACAATAAAGCTCAAGGACAGACTCTAAATAAAATTGCCATCTATTTGGAGAACGTTGTCTTCACTCACACACAACTTTATGCCTTTGAGTCAAGGGTCAACAGAATTTGGTTATCTTCACTTGAAAGAATAGTCACAATCAATTCGTCGCCAAGAATTTCATATACAAGCTACGATCTTCATTCATCATCTATATTAACAAACATCCATCTCAACATATCTCATCCTGAAATATCTACATCAATCAATTTGCACACGAGTAATGGGGTAATTAAGAAAAGAGATTCAAGAAAGAAGGAAGCACTATTTCTATAAGATAGAATACTGAAAAATCACGATTTGTAACTTAAAAACCAATGGTATTTGTAACTCAAAAACCACTTAAAAGTATATCTATATTACTAAAAGCTTTTATTTCTCTCTCTGCCTGGTGCCTTGTTGTAATTTGTGAAAATAGAAATAATTTCTACAAATTCACTACGGTAATCGAACATGCAACCATCTGCTCCGAACTTAGACGTCTTAGCCATTAGACCACGAGGACTACATTCTAATCTCCATAAAAAAAAAAAAAAATTATCATAGATATATGATTCACACGCTGGTTCTAAAAGCAGTCGTGGATTGACAGAATACAAACATCAGAAATTAAATTAAAAAAAAAAACATTTAAAAACTTTTAGTTTTAATTTACTTGATGTAATTTGTGTGTGTGTGTTTTTTTAATAAACAAAAAGTTGTTTTCCGTTACATATGCGGAGGCTTCCGGAGCGAAGCGACGGGTAACCGACTAGTATTAACAAGAAATAGTATGTGAAGAAAAACTGATTACTCTTCTCATTATTTGTTAACCCTGACGAGGAATACTATTCTCAATTCACCCATACTCTTCGATCGTCGCTAATCCTGTGCTATCAATAACATGGCGTGAGTGTGCAAAAGTCAAAGGAAATGCACTGCTTTTGAGCTGTAAAAAAATCCGAAAGTAATTTGCTTCAGATCAACTTTGTGGTTTTTATTTTTTTTAAATTCGACTAGTGATAATATATTGGAAATGTTGCGTTTGGTAACTGACTTTCTACTGTATTTCTTCAGATAAACCGAAATGGGAATGTTTTTCGTTAAAATAAAATAGTAAAACTCATTTTTGTCTCCAAAAAATTAGTTGGTTTTGAGATTAAACATAATTAATTCAGTTATTATATACACAAAAAAATAGGAGAATATGAATCATTCATATTTTAAACTATCATATTTTAAATTTCTAGATATTATATTGCATTTGTATCATTTACAGAACGATTTGAAATCCTCAAGATTGACCTCGATGTGACTTAACCCTCACCTTAAGCTTCAGAGATTGTCTCTCGGCTTAGTAAGTGGTTTAAAAACCTGAAATTTGAAAGGACAGTTCTTGTAACCTCTCGAATTATGAAAAATATTTCCCCCCCAAAAAAAAGAGTAATTTTCGTCATCTGACCCCATTTAAGGGGTAAGATGACGAAGGGAGATGAGTAAGATGAAGAACAGATAAAAGTAATGCATTAAGATGTAAACATTTTATTTTAAAAATGCAGAGAAACAATTTCACTTACTAACGTGTGGCATGAATTAGAAAAGTCAAAGATGAAACAGTTAAATTACAATAACAGATTGCTCGTAATGAAACAAAACTTTGAACAATTAGGTACAACAAAAATTTAGAAGAACAATAATGTTGGCTCTGGCACGTTATGTTTCTTTGCTGCAGCATTTACACTTGAGGTTTTATCTTTTACTTCAGCAATAGCTGCATTCATTGTCTCCTTATCCCACTTTCCCCTGTCACTTTTCCTTGTATAATTTCGTGACATATTGTTTGTAATACCTAAAACATTCATAGATAAGCAGTCATACATGAGCATTTAAAATCAAAGAAAAAAATAACTGCAACTAAAATTCAGTTAATAAACTAAGCTAACTTCACGTCATCTTACCCCACGCCGCCAATTTGGCGTAGAACTTATTTATCATTACCGTACCTTATCGTAAACAATCTACACCATACATGGTTCTTTACATTTTGAGAATATTTTATGAAAGAGCAAAAACAACTTAACGTACTCGAAATTCCTTACTCTGAAGTCCAAAGATTACAAACGCACGGGAAACAACCACATCTGCTCGCAAAACAATCTTGCCCGACATTCTTTGCATTAAACTTCGTTACTAATCACTTAAGTCGCAGAAAGTAATTGGACAGGTGCTCCTATCTGTGAATGCGTCGGAGAAACACCGAGTTCGTCATCTTATACCCTTCGTCATCCTACCCGACTTTCCCCTACGAGTAATTTTAAATATTATTCTTGTTTTGATTAACTATATAACTTTAACTATTGATAATATATATATATATTATATATATATATTATATTATATATATATATATTTAATTTTTCTGAATTCTCCCAATAATCCGAAATCAACGCTGCTGGTCTTAATTATCGTAAAGTTCAGATGAAAATTGATTGAGAGGCTTCCCTGCAATTCTTGTGTTTATTTTGAAGCTTCAAAAATATGTGTTTACGGTATTTTTAAGGAACTTTTTAATGTTCAACATAGCAGATCTTATGAACTAATGGAGTGCATTAATATATTTATGAATACTACTTAAAACTACTACAGAATATTCAATTTTTTTTATAGTTTATTAAATTTGTTGACGCAGCACCACTGGTAATTTCAAAAATGGTAGAGTTAATAATATTCGGGATAGAATAGTAATTAACTTTCATATCAAGTAAAATATTTTTTGGGAGATCAGGTGTGATCTCAAAAGAGTAAATGCTAAAAATAGAAATTATGATAACTTTTGATTCAATGCTTTGACCTTTTGATTAAAGAAAGGCCGTAATGATGAATATTTACAGAAAAAATAATGAAGTTAGTTTCGAATTTTCAGAGGGAACTAGAAATATTTATTATCGGTATTTAAAATGAATGTGAAGCATGTTACGAATGGTCTCTTAAATCGAAATTTCCGACATCTTGATAAAAAGCTTAAAAGTATAAAGCGATGTAACATTATTTTAAGTTGGCAAATTTTATTTTTGTTTTTGCTGAAGAGGTTGAGAAGTTTCACAAAATTCTAATTTAAATTAGTTTTATAAGACACAATAGCTGAAATTACAGGACTTAAAATTTTTAGGACAACAACATATAAGTTTTTTTTTCTTATAACCATTGTAAAACATCTACACAGTTTTCATATTTTAGTTGATTTTCGAATAATTTATTTATACGTAATCAAATCTTCCCAAAATTTCAACATAAAAAATTTAGGCAACTTTTTTTTAAATTATTGAAAAAAAAAACAACATATATACATATACAGTAATCATTTGAATTTTTTTTAATTCTACAATTTTAAAAGCTTTCTAAGTAAATATTAACTGAATGAAATACTAGGCAGGACGAAGATTATTCATTTAAAAAATAAATATATTATTTACAGATTGATATTTCATTAGTTCAAACTTTATCCCTCGGTTAGCTTGACAATCCTAATGATTACACTGTACAGATCTCAGCGAAATACAATATTCCTACTTTTTATTTCGTCATGAATGAAATCAATTTACTTTACCTTAGAATCTATTCAGAGATATACTATTTTTTTGCTATATCATTAAATGTGTGAGTTTCCAAAAGCAGAATACTTAAAATATCTTCATTATAGATCATCAGTCTTTCTACTGCTTAATATCAACGCCAATCTTTTGCAAAAATGTGATCGACAGATTATATACACTGTCCAGCCACTTAATTAGGTACACTTACCTAGTAGCGTGTTGGGCCTCCTTTAGCCCTCAAAACAGCCTGAATTCGTCGAGGCATTGATTCCACAAGATGCTGGAAACATTTGAGGTATTGTGTGTACTATGCAGACATGAGTGTGTCACGTAGTTCCTGCATATTTGATGGAGGTGTAGGCCTTGAGCGAACAGGCAGTTCCAGCTCCTCCAACAAATTTTCAATTGAGCTGCGATCGGGGGACTGAGCGGGCCACTGCAGCAAGGAAAAGTGATCGTCATTTTCCTCAAACCATCCCATAGTGATGCGGGCTTTGTGCACCGACGCATTATCCTGCGTGAAGTAACCGTCTGCACAAGGATAAACTGTTAACATGTACGGTTCCACTTGGTCAGCTACGATATTTAGGTACTCTCTAGCATCCTGACGTGCCTCCAGGGGTATCAAGGGACCCGACATTTGCCAGGAAAACATCCCTCTCACCATGACACTGCCCCAGTTCAAGAGTTGTTGTAAAACACAGCATTTGTGCGCACAGTATGGGTGTACCTAACAAAGTGGCCGGACAGTGTATATAGAAACCGACAAACTTTGGTAGTTTTTGGATGGCAATTCTAAAGAAAAAAACATAAACACTTTTTAAGTATTAAGAGCATATTTCCTCCTAATCGTTTCTCTTTTAGTCGTCATATTATTATTAAAAATAACCACAAACCAACACCAATGAAAAATATTCAATAAATGCAATCTTCTTTTAATGATGACAGACTGCTTTTAATTTCACTACTTTATTTTAACTGATTGTTCAGAATCTAAATATTATTAAGTTCTTCTTAGCAATTATTAATAACTTCTATATCTCAGACCTCATTACTTGCAACAATTCATTTGTTTCTTTAAGTCTCATTTTTACTAAGACCATTTCTCTAAAAAATAATTTTTTGTGCTAATATTGTCTATATTACTAATGTTTTGTTATCACCAATCTTTCATATTGTGCTGCATTAAGAAATTGTTTTCTGGTTGCGGAACAGTTTCCTATAAATTAATATAGGAAGGAGAAATTACTGACAACATAATAAATTAAAGATATTACAACATAATGAAATTAATAATATAGCAAACAATTACAGAAAGTAGCTTGCAAGATAAAAAAGAAAGAAAGAAAAACAATAATGGCGACTATCAATGATATTGAACTAAGTGAATTTAATAAGTTTTTTTTTGTTGTTGTTTTTGTTTAACTTTGGGGTTCCTAACTTTATCAAATCAATTACTATCAAGTGAACAATTCTTGAAAATTTTATCTTGAAAACGTGGTTAAGGATTTTGATGACATGACGTGAATCTATCGTTTTGGGATGCGAGAAAGCGATTTAGCTAGGTCTCGACATCGGGAAAATTCATTTATGTAGTAAATGACTGACCTGGGAGCTGGGTACCAGATTATTATCAACAGTGTTCATGCTTTATTTTCGTTTTATTTTATTCTTAATAATTTAGTGTTCGTTGCGTTTTTCAGGTAACAATAAAATTATTTTATTACACATCACAAAATAATAATTTTACTTAATAACAATTTTTGAAACTTTATCCTTTCAATGTCGCTTGCATTCACTGCAAAGCTGTCCATTCCCCCGAAAGGGTGTTAGATAACCAGGTGATTGTCTAGCGCTCTTAATTTACTTTGGTTTAATTTTACCGAGGAAAGCTAGGTCTTCCATGTACTTTCGCTATTATATAGAATCACATTCCTAGATTGTTTTGAGTGTTGAAATGTAATATCGGCAACAGGGTGCGCAAAAGTCACTACTCATATATCCAATTATTACTGCCATTATACTTCCTAAGTTATTACTGCCCATAGTGATATTCAACTAGTTTTATAACTATTTTATCTTCTTTGTGCATTGATACATATCTGAAGATGTATCAGGAACGCCAAGACAAACGGTTTGGCAAAGTTGTCAGTCTGTATCAATATCAATGAACTACAGTAAACTCCCGTTTATCTGCGGAGTTCGGTGGCGCGGCAACCACGGATAAGCGAATTCCGCGGATAATCCGAAATAGGACAAAACTCAACACAAAAATTTTTAACATGTTTTATTTACATTAAAATGGCAGTACATAAATAAAAAATACCTGTTTGTAATGTCACTTTATTTCTTTATTTTAACAAAAAAAAAAAAAAATCGGTTAATTGTTTTTGTTTTTTCGTGTCGAAACACGAAAATCCCCTACTTGGACGTAGCTAAATGTTTTTTTTTTTTATTGTTTACCTTATTCTAGATTTAAAAAATGTTTGTTGATTCCGCAATTTATTGTACAGTTAAAAAAAAAATGGAAATAGAGGTCCACGGATAATGAGAGTTTACTATTCGATTTCGTGGCGTACACTTATCTATGACGAGGCTCCAAAAAGACGAATCCATAGAAGTTCAATCTTAGGATTCAATTGATCTCCTTCTGATGGCTTTTCCATGAAAAAATGGGATTGGAAAATTTTAGGATAATCAATTATTAAGCACCGAAATCTTACTCGCTTGACTGAAGATAAAATGGAATGCAAGTATAATTTGATAAAATTCATTTATTGTCTTTATAGATATTAAGATAATATGAAATTTGTAAAGAAATTGTAGAGGAATGATAATCTCGATTTTTTTTTTATTCACTTTTGCACTCTAGTACAAAATTATCACTTGCTGAGTTTTGATAACAGTTCTGGATAATTAAAGTTCTTGTACTTTACACTAATTGTCTGTCAATTAAATAATAAAACATATCTCAATGTTCCATAGCACTGTAAACAGTCAATGAGTAGATATGTGGGTCCATATTCCAAACACTAATAAGCTTCGCTAAATTTATCTTGAGTCTAGTCATAATTTATTTATTAGTAAATGTTCACGTTTATCTTCAAAATGAATCTTCCTCATATCTTAATGCGAGCACACTTTATATTCACGAACAAGTCGCACTAATTTTGAAGATAAATATTCTCTATGAAGATACTTATATTTCACAAAGTACCTTGAATGAAAATCACTTTCTAAATTCACACTATTGGAGCAGAATCTAATTCAAAGTTAATTAGTAAACTGCTTAACTCAAGCAGTTATATCTTCGTAAACTTAAGATGAAAATACTTTCAATTGAATAAAATAAAAATAAATTCAATTCACAATTAAGTTCACTTACTTCTCGTTGCACTCTTTATTTAAATTTCTTCACTTGAGAAATTTAAACTTAGCTACTTAGATTCTATTCATTTCGTCGCAATGTTAGAATTTCTTCTCTTGAGAATCTTAAACTCACTTAAGCCACGTGATGACTTCTAATGCTGTTGAACACATGTGACTTCGAAATTTCAATCGAAATCCTTCTTGCAATATAATGTGAACTTGTCAGGTATTCATCAACACAAATTACTATAATTATAAAATTACTCACACGATGAAAAGCTACTGTCCTAGTCCAATAAGAATCCGCAGATTAATTCGCATATAATCCATCAATGAAGGCGCAGCTAACGGCAAACCTCCTTGTGTCAATTATCGCTGCCCCGCCAGTACTTCTCTGCGTTACTTTTCCTCTTACGTATAGGCTCCTCAATCAAAGGAACTTCACTTGAACGGCTCCAGTTAACTAGTCATCAAACCGAGGCTCGCTCTCTCATTGTAAGCGTTATTCCTCTCTGACGTCGTACTGCGTCTTCATATGCAAATTTATTTTTTTTCAATAATTTAAAACGTTTGAAGCATTCAAAAAAACTTTTAATATTAATTTATTATTTAGTAATAAAAAATATCCACAGATAAAGTCTACTCTCAAATTTTCGTAGCATTGTGACGATTGAGAATACAAGACTTCGGATCTTACTTTCAGAAGGGCATCCCTTCTTATCAAAATAAATTCATTTCTTAAATTGGACCATAAATAAATATCGTACAACTTTTAAAGAAATCAGCTGAATCATTTTCCAGGGGCATATTTTGAGGGATGGAAAAAATGGAGATCAAAATGCCCTTGGCTATATGTTTAGTTGATTTATAAAAAAGCTATGCACCATATTCTCTTTTTATAGAATCCATTCAGCCGTTTGACAAAATGCACGAACAAACAGACAAATGGATAAACAAAGAAAAAGAAAAATGTACAAGTGAAATAGTAATATTTCAATTAACTGAAAATATAAATAAAATATAATAAATACATATATGTTAACTAAGTTTATATATATGGCAATCCTAATATAATATGTAAGGGAAAGACCCCAATTATTGCCCCACCTCTAAATATGGCCCCCTCACGTATGTCGCGTGATAGGTGTTAGTCTCAGGTGCGTCCGGCAGATTTCAAGTCAGTGCGCTTCTATCAGTGAGTAGTGGCCGTTACGATGACAACGTGTTTGTATTGTGCTCTTCTTTTACCATTGAAATTACTTCGGAAAGGTGATTTTTTTACACACATATATTAATAATATTATTACCATATCTAAATATTATACTTTAAAGACATAAATTTTTCTTTAAGTCCTCTCTGTACTATAATTTCACAAACTGCCGTTTTCCTGTTAATACCCACCATGTGTTCAACCATATTGTAAAATTAGTGTTCTCTAAATATGGCCCCTTACAGGAACCCAAATATCTCAACAGATGATGATGCTGCTGCTGATGATGATAGTGGCGAAGAAGATGCCGAATGTCCCATTTGTAAGAAGTGTTTCTCAGAAGACAGCAAAGGTCAAAAATGGATTCGGTGCACCAAATGTGTGGAGCCATGAAAGGTGCAATGGAAAAATTACAAAGACATTTATTTGCATTATTTGTGTAAAGCAGTAAAACAAAATCCATTAGGAATATGTAACTGGGAACCATTTTTAATTTGTAATATTATGCTTATGTTTTTGAGTAAAATATTGAAAAATATAATTTTTTTTGAGTTACTTAACTATGGGGCCATATTTGGAATCAGTATTAGCTATTCAGCAAAACCTCTTATTTTACAAAAATTCCACTTTATTTACTCGAAGTTAGTTTTTGCAAATAACTGGCACTATCCATCGATAGAGCAATTTATAGATTACATGTACTATAATTTTCAAAGTTTTATCCTGGTTAGATCGTTCTTCATATGTAAAAAACAAAAACGGGACCATAATTGGGGTCTTTCCCTTACCAACATATAGTCATATAATGAAATATGTTTTGATAATGTTATAGGATTTTGCTGCATCGTTATAAACAAACGTAAAGAAATCTCTAAAAAGCAGTAAATTCATGAAGATGTCATTTCATTCATAACATTGGAGTGTAAATAACTTTTTCCATTTCAAGTATAGAGTAATAGTTCATCAATGCAGTAAGTTTTGAGTTATAAAGGCAAAGACACTTTTTTTATTATTTTATTATTATTGATTTCTTTAAAGTGATTATAATTTCAGTCCTAGGAACCATTAGTTCCTATCAGCAGATGCTGTTTTATGTACAGTGATAATAATTAAATAATTTTGTTTATATAAACATTTTTTTTTATTTCTTTTGTGTCAATTAGTGTTGTCTTTCTTTTAGTTTTTTTCCTTTATTTTTGTCCTATTAACCTTTGTTGATTGATACAATGAATTTTTACATGCGTTTCAATTATAAAAAAAAATTATATCTTATTCACCGTAAATGATTATTTAACTTAATCTGAAACACCGAAACAGATCTTAACTGTTTGAAAGAATAATGTTTTTTTTTTCCTCCTAAGATCATCATTAGTGGTAATAACACTTTTGTAATAACACTAATTTATAGTAAAATGTCAATAGATTGTTTTCAATGGCAACTCGTTCACATTAGTAGTGATTACGTAATTCAAATGTGCTTCATAAGATCTTCATTAAACTAATGGCTTGGGAAGAAAAAAAGAAAGAAAGAAAGAAAACCAATACCTACAGAACTTAGAACAAATTAATAGATCTCTGGTCGCAGTGCTTGGCTTCTCTGCCACCCACATTCCCTACATAAACATAAACATAAACTTAGATCAAATTAAGCAGAAGATTGAAGTGTGTTGATACTCTCTACTGTTTTAAGGTAATATTAATTATTTTAAAAAGTAATACTTTTTTTTAAATTAAATTTTTTTTCTGTACATTTGAAAATTTTGCCAAGAAATTAATGTTAAAGTGATAAAACTTTCGGTGGACTACTAATTCTCTGACGACAACACTACTAGTACACTAAAAATTCATTTAAATTTTCAAAATTTCAGTTATTTAATTAGTCTGAGTGGAATAAAAAATAATCGAGCGGTTCCTATAATTTTATCGAAATTCATTGGCTTAGTAACATGTAGTAGATATTTGGGAGCTAATTATCAGCAGGGGACTGAGCAGGCCACTGCAGCAAGGAAAAGTTATCGTCATGTTCCTCAAACCAACCATAGTGATGATATAGATAAAAAATGAATAAAACAACTAATTATTGTTTATTCATTGTAACTTACAATTTACCTTTGCGTAGATTTCAAGGCTTTAAAATTGAAAGAAAATGAATAATAATATGTTTTCTGACGAGTAGGCTTTAAATTCTTTCCGAATCTTCTTTGTATTTGATTAGGTTTGTTACATTCAATTTATGTTTGGTTTTACCACCAATTTAATCATCAGATTTATAACATACCTTGTAGTATGTTAGGCCTCCTTTAGCCCTCAAAACAGCCTGAAATGTCGTGGCATGGATCCCACAAGATGCTGCATATGTTGTTGAGTTATTGTGTACCATGCAGACATGAGTGTGTCACGCAGTTCCTGAAGATTTGATGAAGGTGGGAGCTTGGAGCGAACAGCTCGTTCCAGCTCATCACACAAATTTTCAATCAGGAGATAAGGGGACTGAGCAGGCCACTGCAGCAAGGAAAAGTTATCGTCATGTTCCTCAAACCAACCATAGTGATGCGGGCTTTGTGCACCGGCGCATTATCCTACTGGAAGTATCAATCTGAATGAGGATAAACTGTTAACATATGCGGTTGCACTTGATCAACTATAATGTTTAGGTACGCTCTAGCATCCTGAAATGCCTCCAGAGGTATCAATGGGCCCAACGTGTGCCAGGAAAACATCTCCAAAACCATGACACTGCCCCCACCGGCTTGAAGAGTTGTTGTGATACACGACAGGACCAGACATTCATGCGCACAGCAGGGGTGTACTAATAAAGTGGCCGGACAGTGTAAATAAGTAATTCTAAATCAAAGAAAGCATAAAAGTAAATCAAAAGTAGAAATCAAAGTAGTACGTAGAAGATATAAGTGTTTTACTTTCATTTTTCAGTTATTGCAATTCTTTTCTAATAGATTAGAAGAAATTTTAAATTTTGATTATAAACTAAATCATTTCCAAAATTCTGCTTTGAAATATCAAAATAATGATGAATAAAATACTAGAGAGGTATTTTGCGTATGACTCTCTGTGGCTCGTGGGATACGGAGGTTAAAGCTTCGGTTTTGAATGACCTTCGTAAATAGTTGAGATTGGTTTGTTAGCGCAATGCTCACCGTCTTCTTCCGTTTCCATTTTACCTGGACGGATTAGTCTTAGGCCTCGTATGAAGGAGTAACAACTGAAGAAAAACCCAGATCTCTGTCGGGGATTGCACCCGGCCTTTCATTTTGCTGCCCAGTGCTTAAACGATTGGCCCACAAACCCTAATCAAACATTGTAATACAGAAAATAAGTTATCATATCTTGCGAAAAGTAATTTTACACATGCTGCAGGGTATATTAAGAGGTCATAATAGCTAATTAAACAAATAAATAATTTTTCGAAGTTTGGAGATAGGAGGGAGCCAAAGTTCACTTAAAGAAATAGGATTTATCTTCATTTCCTTCTACAATCTTTCTTTATAAACTATATTTCGTTCAAGCTTATTTGTGAACTTCGGCAGGAATAAAATAAGAGCAGGTAGATCAACACACCTGTTCCCAACAAAAAAGCCGTAAATACATACATTTTAAATGATGTAATAATGGAATGATAAATTCTGAAAAAAAAACAATATAAAACAGATATATGATATAAATAATGTATGCGAATTTTGCCTAAATACGTAATATCTGGGGGCACGGCAGTGCCCCCGCCAAGACGAGCCGAAGGCAGGAAGGGCACTACGTACCTTTTCTGGAAGTGTTTCGTCGTATTTTCGAACCCTCATAACTTCTGCCTGGATAATACTCTGGAGCTCAAATTTTCAGGATATGATATAGTTACCAGACTAATGAAATACGCTAAGTTTCATTTATTTAGCTTTTATACTTTGGATTTTATTAATACCTAAAATACGTCGATTCCGTCACTCACTCACTGACTGACTCATGATCATCAAAACCTCTAGGTTACTTCCTGAAGTGCTAGAAAGCTTAAATTTGGTATGCAGATTAGGATTAGCACAAAAACAACAAAAAAATTATGAAATCCGTAACTTTCACCCTCCAACCCCTCATAAAGGGGGGGTCTGGTTATGTATTATCGAACCCTCATAGCTTCGGCCTGGATAATACTAGAGAGCTGAAATTTTCAGGATAAGATGCAGTTACCATCCTAATGAAATACACTAAGTTTCATTTATCTAGCTTTTATACTTTGGATTTTATTAAGATCTGAAATACGTCGTACCTTCAATGCTTCGGCCTAAATAATACTAGAAAGCTCAAATTTTCAGGATAAGATGCAGTTAGCAGACTAATGAAATACGCTACGTTTCATTTATCTAGCTTTTGGATTTTTATTAATATCTAAAATACGTCGATTTCGTCCATGATTCACTGACTATCTGACTGGCTCATGATCATCAAAACCTCTTCCTGAATTCTTAGAAAGCTGACAGTTGGTATGCAGGCTAGGTTTAGCACACAAACAACAGCAAAATTAAGAAATATGTAACTTTCACCCTCCAAACTCTCATAAAGGGGTTTCCGGTTCTTTATTATATAACAATTTCTGATAGGTATATCCCATCCAAAACGTTTCATGTAAAATAAGTTGCCAAGACTCACATGCTCATAAAGCTTTCACTGTTAAAAAGTTATCAGATCTCATCTTACAAAAAGAAATGAAATCCCACCCAAAACATTTCATGTAAAATAAGTTGCGAAGACTCACATGCTCATAACGCTTTCACTGTTAAAAAGATATGAGATCTCATGTAGAACCAAGCCCCTAACTCTACAAGGCGTAACTCTACAAGCCCCAACTCTACAAGCGCAACTCTAAAAACCCTCTATCTTGGTCAAACAGTATGGCTTGGCCGTTTCATGGAACTATTTCATCCCACCCAAAACATTTCATGTAAAATATGTTGCCAATATGCTCATAACGCTTTCAATGTTAAAAAGTTATCAGATCTCATGAAGAGCTAAGCCCCTCACTCAACAAGGCCTAACTCTAAAAACCCTATTGGAACTATTTCATCCCACGTAAAACATTTCATGTAAAATATGTTGCCACTTTGCTCATAACGCTTTCACTGTTAAAAAGTTATCAGATCTCATGTAGAGCCGAGCCCCTCACTCAACAAGGCCTAACTCTAAAAACCCTACAATCTTGGTCAAAAAGTATGTCTTAGCATACTCCATATCCTTTACATAACTCCATGGCATTGTCTGTGTGACAGCCATGAAACGGCCAAGCCATACTTTTTGACTAAGATAGAGGATTTTTAGAGTTGGGGCTTGTAGAGTTAGGCCTTGTAGAGTTAGGGGCTTGGCTCTACATGAGATCTCATATCTTTTTAACAGTGAAAGCGTTATGAGCATGTGAGTCTTGGCAACTTATTTTATATGAAATGTTTTGAGTGTGATTCTTTTATTAATAAAACACTCCTTTAAAAAATTGTTTCTTGCAATCCTTTTGCCTTATTAATACAGTTATTAGCATCTTATAACTTATTAGAAAAATACTCCCAAACACCTTTGGTGATATTTCGACTTATATTTCAAAGTCTTAATCGTACTTTATAGGAAGTACTTCACCTTATCACTTTACGGTTCTGCTTTTGTCTCTGCTTCATCGGCACTATAGTAGGGTTTAAGATGGGCTACATGGATTAGTTCCGGATGAGGACGATTAATCGTACATCCGGGAGCAGCTGTCACTTCATATGTCACAAGTGAAGTTTCTCGGATCAGTCTGAAGGGACGAAACCATGAGTGAAGTAACTTCTCGGCCAGGCAGACCCATCAAGTAGATATGTGAACCCATACGAGGTCAGCAGGACGAAATGCTAATGGGCGGGATCTGCATCATAGTGTCGCTTGTTGGTCTGTTGAGCGTCTCGGATATTAATACGAGCCAATTGGTATGCTTCGTCGAGTGACTCTTTAAGAATTGCGAGGTATTCTTGTTGCGGTTCGATCTGTGTCGGCAGCAAGGGGTGTCTGTCATTGTACAAGGGTTTCGTCCGTGTAGTAGGTAAAATGGTGTGTACCCTGTACTCTGCTGTACTGTGGTGTTATATGCAAACGTCACGAAAGGCAATATGGCGTCTCCAAAATATGTGGTGATTTTGTTGGTGTCACTGGTTCGTGAAAAGAAGTAGATTAGACTAAGCTGGATCTAACTGTGCTCTGTTTATTCAGGGAGAGCAAGGGCTTTTTATAGAGTATTTACAAAGATCGGTCATTGGCTGAGGGCTTTAACAGTTCATTGGGGGATTTAAAATAACATGTGATTCGAACTAAAGATTTAAATTACAGGGAATCATGGGAACCCTCAGCCGTTGAAATTCAAAAGTAAACAAATAGAAAAGATCGTTAACGGTTATAATTTGAAATTTACAAATTTGATTATAATTGATTGGAACAGTAAAATACATATGAAAGTAAATAGAATGAAATAGAATAAGCAAAATAATTATAAATATGGTTATAAAATACATCACAATATTTTGACCTACTGTATTGTTTTCACTTTCGTTTGGTTCCGATATTATCATTATTTATATTGATCGCGTTTTAATTTATTTTTAGTTTCAGTTCTTTAGTCCTAAATGTGCTGTGAGGTATTTTAATAATAAACACTAATAATTAATAATGAACTACAGTAGCTATTATGTGCGGACTTTTGAAAAATCTATATAACTACAAATAATTATGAAGTCAAAAGATTTATAAATACATATTTTTGAACTTCAAAATCGGCACAAGAATTGCAGGAAAGCCTCTCAATCAATGTTCATCTGAACTTTAACTACGAGCAGCAGCATTGATTTCGAAATAATTGGGAGAATTTAGAAAAAGAAAAGCAAAAACAAAACAAAAACATTATTAATAATGGTTAAACTTTTATATTTAAATCAAAACAAGAATATTAATATTTGAAATAGCTAACATTAAATAGCGATAAAACAATAGAAATAACAAATTCAACCCTAATTAATAAAATCAAAAAAGCTGAATGGCTACATGGCATGACGGTCATTGGGTATGAAGTAGGTTTAGGTCCCAATGATTATAATTAACTCATATTAATAAAATAATAAAATAAAAAGTAAAAAAAAAAATTCATCACAAAAATCGAGTCAAACAATAAATAATAGTAACAAAATTAAACCGTCTAAACAATTTAAACTTAAAACGTAATTTAAAAAATAAAGGATATTAAGAAAATCAACAAAATATATGTAATATGGAATGCTTTGGTTTTATAAAATTTAACCTAACATTGACTTTATGTTGCTTTATTTTTTATTTTTTATTTGTTTTTCATTGTCTTTCGATTCATTTCTTCTTTTAATTATCGTTTTAATTTATGTGTGAATCAACTTTATCCTATTTAACTTTTTAATTTTCAAAAATAATATTATTATTTATAGTTTAACCTATTTTATTTGATTTTACTTTCGTTTGGTTTCCGATTTTGTTATTATTTTTATTGTCGGCGATAATTTTGTATTATTTTCAGTTTTTTTAGTCATAAATGTCATGTAAAATATTACGATTTTTCATAAAAAAGCTGCATAAAATTTCTTAATTTAAATAATAGTTTTTTTTATTTGCTAGGAATTTTAGAATATCTTGGAGTTGAAGAGCAAAATTTTATTTCTACAATCAATATATACCGGTAACACTTAATGTAATGAAATATGATTTGACACTTTGTGATTTTTTTTCAAAATATTTTTTAAAAAAGGTTACGTATTATTTATGATAGTCAAATTTTCCCAAAATTTTAGTATGTGTAAATAAATTATTCGAATATCAACTATAATATGAAAACTATGTAGATACGTTACTAATGTTATAAGAAAAAGAAAATTAAAATTTTCACGACAACATATAAGACCTATAATTTCGGCTATTGTGCCTTATAAACTTTAAATTAGAATTTTATGAAACTTCTCAACCTCTTCAGGAAAAACAAAAAAAACATTTGCAAATT